>CAUYRT010056686.1:0-40236 GCA_963574885.1 Lepilemur ruficaudatus
GATATAGAGAGGCAGGATAAAAGAGTGGACAAAAGGCCGGGCGCGGTGGCTCACGCCTGTAATCCTAGCACTCTGGGAGGCCGAGGCGGGTGGATTGCTTAAGGTCAGGAGTTCGAAACCAGCCTGAGCAAGAGCGAGACCCCATCTCTACTAATAATAGAAAGAAATTAATTGGCCAACTAAATATATATAGAAAAAAATCAGCCGGGCATGGTGGCGCATGCCTGTGGTCCCAGCTACTTGGGAGGCTGAGGCAGAAGGATCGCTTGAGCCCAGGAGTTTGAGGTTGCTGTGAGCTAGGCTAATGCCACGGCACTCTAGTCCAGGCAGCAAAGTGAGACTCTGTCTCAAAAAAAAAAAAAAAAAAAAGAGTGGACAAAGACCTAAAGCCTAAAATGAGAAGGGTGTGGAGTAAAGTGGAAAATAAGATAGACAGTTGCCTCTGTAGAGCTAAGTGGGCCCAAATGGGGCCAACAGCCTGTGCCTACCTCACTTTACTCATAGTCACACTGCTGGGGTATTAGAAGTTGAAGGACCCTTGACAGTCAAATATTAATAGATGTTCAGAGAGGAGGTGGATTAAAGAATTTGGGGCGAACTTTGGATGAGATGAAATTGACAAGAGAAATTCTGAACTCACAGAGGGAAATGAAGTTTGGGGCTAATGCCTGACAGGGAAGTGCTATGCCACCTGAGAAATCTGGCCCCAGCAGAGTTCAGAATGGAATCTCATTAACTCTGGGAATGTAGTATGCACACATGGGTGCTCACATGCAGCTGTATGAAGACTGCCAAAGCCAGGGCTGTGCCTGGCACTCTGAGAGGAAGTATAGATACTCTATTATGTAGACAGGCTAAGAACTCTCTTAAAGATGTTTTAAAAGCAATTCTCTTTGTGGTTAAATAGTAAATTTGTCCTTGGATTTTTTCTAATACTTATTTCATGTAAACCATCCTTGTTTATTCTAAGGTAATAGTAATAAGAAATAACTTTAATAATTATTATAATTATTTGACCTATTGGGTTTTTTCATAAAAACATACTTTATTTTCCTCAACAATTTAAACTTTACAAGTTCAAATTCTAAAATTTGCAACTTACTCTTTTAAAAATATGTCTATAAAAATAACTCAAAGGTATTCTTTATGTTCCTGATAATTATATTGTCCTGGTTTCCAAGACTTTAATATCTTTGTCTATTGTCTATTCACATTTCTAAGGTCTTGTCTTTGCCACCTTCTTTTTCTTTTTTTATAATAGACATTTTTAAAAGCATTTTAAAATTCTTTTTATGTTAGATAAAGAGAAAAAAAACCTGTGAGGGTTCTTCAAAGATCTTATACACTTTGAAGTTTGAATTTTTTATGTCATTTCTCTGAGCTTTTATTTTTACTTTATCATTGAAAGGATTCTCACAAATTTTTCATATTTTTTAAATTGCAATAGACTTTTTCTATGATTGATGAATTATGTTTTATTTTTTAAAACATAAAATCAACTATTTCTAAATATCTTATTCATTTTCACTGACTGATTTCTTTCCACGTTATATACAAACCCAAAACATCTTCCTGGCTCAGAGCAATAAGACAGTTATTCAGATTTCACTGGTACCTCTTTGAGGTTTTTTTTGTTTTGTTTTGTTTTGTTTTAAAATATCCTTATTTCTAATATCATTCTAAAACAATAATATGAAATAAAGAAACCTCCATTTTAGCAACTCAAATACCATTAATGTCCCAGTCCCAAGATTTATATTCACTACACATTTAATCTGAAAGAAAATAAAAATCTCCAAATCGCTCATCTCTATTCCCTCATCATATTCCAAATTTATAGCCAGTTAAATTTTTAGCCTTGAGTATACTAGTTAAATTTCTGGAACATTTTCCCTTACAAAACATGGAAGAATTTTTTGTTTTATCTACTTTATGGAATGAGAGTAAAAAACTGAAAAAGCATTTATAAACTATAAAATGCTATATGAATATTAATGCTGTATGTACTATACAGTTTAGAAGATGATTATTCATACTTTTAAGTTATTCCTATCCTAGCTATATAATACAAGTTGACCTCAACTGTAAAAATGAGAGTAAGATATCTACCTCATAATGTAGCTGTGAGGATTATATAATAAAGAGTATATGGAATGATTAAAGGAATTTATAAACCAAGAGAATGAACAGGAGAGTGCAGCTTTCCAAATTGCTTAGATGAAAAGAGAGAATTGGTGTGGACTTCAAATGAAACACTGGTTACCACAAATACAGTCATACTCACATTTGCCAAACTCTGTTTCCTGAGGAATTTCTTAGAACTTGGGACTCTCAGAAAGTTAGGAAGGGGAAGTACCTTTTACTTTCTTCTTCATCCTCGTTGTATACATTAATTGGTTTGTGTGTTTGTTATGGGTGTGGGAGGCAGAGTACCAAGTGTCTGACTCTTCTGTTGTACTTTTGGAAGCATTTGTACCCCCTTTTGCTGAAAGAATGGAAGCCAGGGTGGTACACTATAACTTTATTTGATAAATTACTTCTGGAGATCCCATGAGAATAATTTTCCTTAAAACTGTAAGCCAGTCAAAGAAAAAACAACACAATAGAAGAAGGACAACAACCAGGCAGCTATGGCTGGAATCTTCATTTTTTTCATTCTACTCCTTTTTTTCCCCCCAGCTGTTTGCTTTTATTAAATAAGATGACCTGGGACATTACAAACATGACATTTTTTTAAGGCTGAAACCAAAGATGGCAAACTAAAGTAGATAGCACCAAAGCAGATGCCCTAATTTGACCTAATTTGTTTGTTTATGCAACAACTATTTATTGGACATTTACTCTGTGTGAAGCACAATACAAAGTGCTAAGGCTGTGAAGATAAATCTCTGCTCTCTGTTGAATTTCAATCTAGTGGGGGAGAGAGATACGTAAACAGGCTGTTTCCTTACTGTATAATAAGTTATCTCATAGAGGTAGGTACCAAGTGCTGTGGGAACACAAACTTGGGTTGTCAGTGAAGGTTTCCTGGAGGAAGTATATCTGGGGTGAGTCCTGATGGATAAATAAGGAAGTTAGGAGTATTTATTCATAGAATTTACTTCAACTCCTATAGTGATAGAGAATATATACCAAATCCTGTAGATAAAAGAAAGTGTGGCTAAGGCATGGCCTAAAGAAAGTGGGACAGTTAGGGTATAAGCAGGAAGATGTTAGTTATAAGAACTGTGTGCAGGAGATTGTGATAGACTAGAAGAAGGTGGATTGTCGGATTTGATGTCTCACCAAATTTCTTTAGAAGTCTAAAAGCCTCATAGAGTGTGTGATACAGTTGCTAGGGAAAAGACCTTTTATGTGGTAGGATCACAGCTAGTGTCCACCATCCTGGTCTCTCCCTGAGTGGGGTGCAGGCAGCATGGCTCTGACCCTTACGAACTTCCTAATGCCAACTACTTGATGATAGAATGGAACCCATGTTACCTGATTGTGAGCCCCTTCTTTCTTATTCTTTTTGCAGGCACCCTAGAATACGTTTCCACACAGGCCTTGTGGATGCCCATCTCTACTGCTTGAAAAAATATGTTGTGGATTTCCTAATGGAAAATAGGTAAGAAAGAGGGAGGTAGACTCAAATCTACAATGCTTAACAAGCTACCTTGTGACTTAGTTAACAATTTTAAACCTTCATAATTTAAATAACCAGTTTATATAAATAGCACAGTTGGTTCTCACCTTTGTTTTAGAAATGAAATTACATTATCAGAATACTGTTGTTTTGTCTGTCCCGGAGTCCCCTGCTTATATTTCTGGGGCCTGTGTTATAATAAACCAGCAAAGTATTTTTGTTAAACTTAGAATAACCCATGATGGGCAAGGCAAGGTGGCTCACAACTATAATCCCAAGCACCCTTATTAGTAATGAGTGTTACTTTAAATCAGCTAATTTAATAGGGAGGGAAATGCCATTTCCCTTGGTGATTGATTGTATGTGAGGAGTGGAGGAAGGAGTTCTTCCTATTTTAGCTTTTATTTCTTTGAAAATATTTTTATATTTTTTTTAACATTTATATCTATTTCTTTTTTTCTCTCTTCTTTTCTTTATTTTTTTTTTTTTTTTTTTTTAGATAGAGTCTCACTCTGTCGCCCTAACTAGAGTGCAGTGGCATCATCATAGCTCACTGCAACCTCAAACTTCTGGGCTCAAGCAATCCCCCTGCCTCAGCCTCCTGGGCAGCTGGGGCTACAGGTATATGCCACCATCCCTGGCTAATTTTTCTATTTTTTTTGTAGAGATGGAGTCTCATTCTTGCTCAGGCTGGTCTTGAACTCCTGGCCTCAAGCAATCCTCCCGCCTCAGCCTTTCAAAGTGCTAGTATTATAGGCCTGAGCCACCACACCCAGCATATATCTATTTCTTTATTGAAAATATTCTTTATCTCCAAATAAAGTCAAAAATTTTTTTTAATATTCTTTGTGCTATTTGTAGCAATTATTTTGTCTTTTTACCTTGATAGGTTGTTTGTTTACAGCTAGTAGTGAAGTCTGTTCTCCTTTGTGATTTCTTGAGAGGATTTTATAATTTCATGAGATAAGGCAGGTGTTTCTGGGAATGCTGTGTATAAGAGGGAAGATGGAAAGTAAGATTGGCCAGGGCCAGGGCACTGTATCCAGCTGGTAACCCTCAGGTCCAAGGTCAGGATGTTCACAGTGATTCACAGTAGCCTTGTATCATTTCTTGGCACAGCTTTGAGCTGCCACCACTTTGACTAGGAAGCAGGAAGGGTAATTGTTTCTCCCATTAAGCTGCTAAGCCAGCTGCATTATGGAAATTGACCTAATGCTGAGCTCCAGCAGAGATGGGTGGGACCTGGCAGGACTGCTTCATATACTCTCTTCAAATCACTGATCTTGAACAGCTCTGCCTGATAGGGCCATGTGCCAAGACTTATTTGCTTGCCTCTTGCAGTGACAGATCTGTTTGGTCCATAATATAAATATCATGGCCCTGAAATCCCCAGCTGTCCATGCTTTGTCACTTCTTCAAAGGGAACTGACTTTTTTTCCAATGGAGGGCGCCTAGGAACATTTGCTACCCGAACTGGTTTGGAGCATTAAAAGGGGAGAAAAAGAGCTAAGAGTGTTTCATTCTTTGTATTCATATGGAAATTTTTAAATCTCCACCAAAAGATCAGGAGAAAAATCACATTGAAATTTAATACATGAGCTCCCTCCCAGCTTACACAGAATTTTTCAAATATGTTTGACTTGATCCTTTAAAAATGACAAAAACCATGAACTGTATAGCTCCAGGGTTCATAATTTTCCTTACCCTCCTGGGCCTCTGCCTCTATCTTGCCTTCCTGCCTATATTCCATCTGTGTGGTCCTGGGTCAGCATGCAGAGCTTCTTAGAATGGGGCTTGCTTGCGGGAGATGGAGGCAAGTGTGTGGTAGCAGTCAGGTTTATAGAGCTGCCCATATTTTAACCCCTTTCTCAGGCCTCATTATCTCTTTTCTCAGAGTATTGTAACTGGTCTCCCTTTCTTTTTTTTTGAGACAGAGTCTCACTCTGTTGCCCCGGCTAGAGTGCCGTGGCGTCAGCCTAGCTCACAGCAACCTCAAACTCCTGGGCTCAGGCGATCCTTCTACCTCAGCCTCCTGCGTAGCTGGGACTACAGGCCCGGCTAATTTTTTTCTATATATATTTAGTTGACCAATTAATTTCTTTCTATTTTTAGTAGAGACGGGGTCTCGCTCTTGCTCAGGCTGGTTTCGAACTCCTAACCTTGAGCAATCCGCCCGCCTGGGCCTCCCAGAGTGCTAGGATTATAAGCGTGAGCCACCGCGCCCAGCCTGAGAATTCCCTTTAAAATCATGAACAAATAAGGATGATTGCTACTAGTGCTTCTTCTATTATATGCTTCTTCTAGCATTATATTGGAGGTCTTAGTCAGTATGGCAAGATGATGAAAAATAAATGAAAATAAAAGATAAAGGGATTGAAAAGAAAATTGTTATCTTCATAGTTGATATGATTGTTAGAATCTACAGATAAATTATGAGAACTAATAAGATTGTTTAGCAAGGCAATTGGCCGTAAGATCAAAATACAGAGTAAATTAAATTTTTGTAAACCAACATCAAGAAGAGAATAATAGTTTAAGACACCATTTATAATACCAACAAAAAATACAGGAAACTTAGGATTACTCTAACAAGATGTACAGAGCCTTTATGGAGAAAAATTTTAAATGTTTTGAAACACCTTTCTTCAAAAGACCAAAGCATTCTGCCTGCTCATGGGTTTTTGCCAATGAGTCGGGGTACTGTGTTAAAATACATATATTTACATACATACACTTGTACATACACACATCATCATCATATAGATGGGACTTTACGAAAGACTAGTTTCTGCTTTGACCCCAGGGAGAGATTCTCAGATTAAGTATACAACTCTCCCACCCCCAGCCTGAAGCTGATAAAGAGAACTCAGATCCTCTACTTCTCCAGAACTGCCAGATCCGTGCCACATTTGATCTCTGTCAGTCCCAAGGTAGCACGAGAGGAAGGATTTTGCTTTTCCTTGGAGGCACAGAGTTTTTTATCCCATTAGGTTATGGACAGTCAGTTTTCTCATATTTGGCCATTCTTTCTTCCTAGGTCAATCACTTCTATCCGGAGTGAACTTATTCCATATCTAGTGAGAAAACAGTTTTCCTCAGCTTCCTCACACCAAGGACAAGAAGAAAAAGAGGAGGATCCAAAGAAACAGGACCTGAAGTCCTTAGGTCAGTGCTTGGGTTGGTGCATTAAGAGGGGCAGGGATAGCAACACCTCTGGAGAGAGTGGTTGGGCAGCTTAGCCCAGCCCAACATGCCTGTGTCAAAGCAGCAGACTCTTGTCTAACCTACAGGGCAAGACAAGCTCACCAGCCCCACTCCCTGAGCTCTGGATAAGCTTGCTCTGGCAGATCCTGTCACTGTGCTCTTCAGAGACAGAGTGATCTTGCCTCCAGCCCCATCCTCTGGTTCATAGCTGGTTTGGCTATATTCCTCACTAGACTATTTTATCTTTAAACTCTGCCTGCCACTTCTCAGTTCCCCTGTTCTCTAGGTTCTGGGCAGCCCCATTCCTGATTAAACTCAGCCTCTTCTATCAAGGGAAAGAGGGTGAAGGAGTGTACAATTACAGTCTCACCAGAGGCCAATCAGACTGTCTCCATTCCAGGATCTGGAGATGAGATCTGTCTTGTTTGCTCCCATATCCCTAGTCCCTGGCCCAGTCCTGGGCTCATAGCAGATGTTCTAAAAAAATACTTATCAAATGAATAAACAGAGACAGTATAGCATAATGGTTAAAGTTGTAGGCCTTGGCTGGCATTAAACAGAACTGGGTTTAAAATCTGACTGTGCCTCTTATTAGCCCTGTGACCTGAGTTGCGTTACTTAGTCTTGTGATCTCAGTTTTCTTTTCATAAAATAAAAGATCTCAGAGGGTTGTTGTGAGACTTGAAAAACTGGAGCATAGGTACTCCGAATCCCAAGTTCTCTTCTCTTTCTATCATAGCACAGCTACCTGATAAGGTAATAGAGACTAGTAGCACACAGTCAACATGGCTCATCAATAACACCTGGACTCTTAATTGTGTTATTTCATGATTTACAAGGGCCATCTATTTTATTTTCCCTATTGGTACTTGATTATTGGTCAAACTTGCTTTTAGGACCTCTTATTAAGCATTTTTATATCATACAATATTTCGAATATGCAGGAAAGCACATTGCCTCTTTTAATTTGACTTAATCTTTCAGGTTTTAGTGGGATTTTCCCAGGGTCCCTGTTTTCATTGGTGAGTTCCAGGGGGAGAAGTGTGAGCTGTAACTTCTTTTAAAACTTGACTGAGAGCCAAATGCAATGATGTGCACCTATAGTCTTAGCTACTTGGCAGGCTGAGGTGGGAGGATTACTTGAATCTGAGAGTCCAAGGCCAGCCTAGATAACATAGTGCGACCTTGTCTCTTAAAAAATTTTTTTAAATTTTTGAAAAAAACCTTGACTGAGTCTGTATCTCTTCTGTTATCTCTGATTTTCTTGCTTGGTTTTGGTGTTTGTTCTGAAGATATTTACAGTTTTATAAAAGAAGAAAATACACTGACCTTGGCTCCCTTTGATACCTGCTGGAATGCCTGTCGAGGAGACAGGTGGGAAGACTTGTCCAGGTCACAGGTGAACTGCTATGTCCACATCATGAAAGAGGGGCTCTGCTCTCGAGTAAGCACACTGGGACTCTACATGGAAGCAAACAGACAGGTGAGAGGATGAGTTTAGAAGAGGGATCATGGGGTCTTCTGCCCTAGAAACAGACTGAGCCACTTGTCTTAGTTCTTCCTTCAGTACACATTAGAATCCCTCCCATTCCCAAGGTTGAGCAAGACTGGCAATGTCAAGGGAGTCCATTGGGGTATCCAAGTGAAGCAAAGTGGGAAGCAGAGAGCCTGGTATAGAGGCAGGGCCTCTGTGGCTCCAAGGAAAGGCTAACTTCTGGCCTCTGGGTTCAGCAGCTTCCTCCTATTCTGTTCAGCATGAGGATGTCTGTAATACTTACTTCATAAACAAGCAGATAAATATGGTGTAATCATTATTAATACTTTGATGAGGTAAACATAGGCATACAGAAGGGGTTTCCCTGAGAAGGTGAGAGAACAGAGGAAATATAGAGTGGCCAGATGGCAAAGCCTCAAGGAAGGAATGTCTGTGAGAGAGAACTGTCTGGATATAGCATTAGTGCCAACCTCTCCTTTTAACCCTGCAGTTAGTGAGATATGAAGAAGAAATAGTTTCCATTGAAGGGGAATAAGCATCCTCAAAGACCAGCCAGATCTCAGTGAAGGCAGGGGATGGAGAGGGAGACAGTAAAGATGTTGAGGGTGGAGGGGAGCTCTTTATGGTGTAGTGGGCACAGGAGGAAGCTTTAAGGAGGCAGGGATGTTGAGACTGGGAAAAGGAAATGTAGAGCAGTAACAGATTTAGATGAGAACAGGAAAAGATAGATAATTGAGGGAACTACATTGGGGTGGCATTCAAGGGTAACACGGATGAGATAATGAAAAGATTAGCTGTTGACATTGCTCCTGGTAGAACTGTATGAAAACTGTCATTGCAAGCAGACTGGGATGGGCAGTGAGGGTAGAGTGATATAGAAGATATTGTTGAAAATTGGCATTGAAAACCTTCTGCACAGCCAAGGAAACTATCACTAAGCGAGTAGACAACCTATACAATGGGAAAAATTTGCACACTACATATCCAATAAAGGGCTAATAAGTAGAATCTTTATAGAACTCAGGAAAGTTAACAAGAAAAAATCAAACAAGCCCACTAAAAAGTGGGCAAAAGACATGAACAGAAACTTTTTTTTTGAGACAGAGTCTTACTCTGTTGCCCAGGCTAGAGTGCTGTGGTGTCAGCCTAGCTCACAGCAACCTCAAACTCCTGGGCTGAAGCAATCCTCCTGAGTAGCTCAGACTACAGGTGCACACCACTATGCTGAGCTAATTTTTTCTATTTTTAGTTGCCCTGCTAATTTCTTTCTATTTTTTTAGTAGAGACAGGGTCTTGCTCTTGCTGAGGCTCAAACTCCTGACCTCAAGTGATCCTCCCGCCTTGGCCTCCCAGAGTGCTAGGATTACAGGTGTGAGCCACCACGCCCAGCCTAAACAGAAACTTTTCAAAAGAAGACAGACTAATGGGCAAGAAACCTATGAAAAATTGCTCAATGTCTCTAATCATCAAGGAAATGTAAATCAAAACCACAATGAGCTATCACTTAACTCCAGTAAGAATGGCTTTTATCAAAAAGTCCCAGAACAACAAATGTTGGCATGGATACAGAGAGATAGGAACACTCATACACTGCTAGTGGGACTGCTAATTAGTACAACCTCTGTGGAAGGTAATAGGGAGATACCTCAGAGAACTAAAAGTAGACCTACCATTTGATCCAGCAATCCCACTACTGGGTATTTACCCAAAGGAAAAAAAAGACATTCTGTAATAAGGACATCTGCACTCAAATGTTTATAGCAGCACAATTCACAATTGCAAAGATGTGGAAACAACCCAAGTGCCCATCAATACATGAGTGCATTAATAAAATGTGGTCTATGTATACCATGGAGTACTACTCACCCCTTATATTATCTTGGATGGAGCTGGAGCCCATTCTTCAAAGTGAAGTATCATAAGAATGGAAAAACAAGCACCACATGTACACACCATTAAATTGGCACTAACTGATCAACACTTTGTGCACATATGAAAGTAACATTCATCAGGTGTTGGGCAGATGAGGGGAGGAGAGGGTGGGTAAATTCATACCTAATGGGTGTGGTGTGCACTTTCTCAAGGATGGGCATGCTTGTAGCTCTTACTCTGGCAGTGCAAAGGCAATATATGTAACCAAAGTGTTTGTATCCCCATAATATTTAGAAATGAAATTAAAAAAAAGAAAAAGAAAATCAGGATTGAATCCCTGAAGAAAACCTGGCTTTAGAATCTTCATGACCCACACTATATGGTGTGTACAGCCACAGCCCCAGAGCTCAAGCTGGCCTCAACCTGGATTACTTATAGATCCAAGGGAATTCCAAGCCAAAGAGCTAAAGAGAAATCACAGCTAGTCCCACATTTACCCATGACTCAATCTGTCAGGTTGGTCTAGAAGCAGGTTCATGAATAGCGAATAGCCTGAGACTAGAGAAGTATGTTCTGAACTGTCAGCAGGAACTGTGCAGCAAACAGGCCTGAAAAGATTCAGAGTGTAATAGAAGAGATCCTAGGGCTAGGAGCTGGGAATTAGCCTTCATGTGCCAGTGTAGCCAGTGCTGGCAATGCTTCCCTTAGTGTGGCTGCCACACACAGTGCTCTAACTGGCCTTCTGCCTGTGCTAGAGAATCACAGAAACACATACTCTTTGTGCCTTCCTAATGAGCTGGTAGCCAAAGCCCCCGTCCCCATAGCCCTAACCTTTCAGTTTTCTCATACTAGAGAAAGAATAATTAAGAACTTCCCATCATGTTTTCTTTTGGCTGGTGAATAACATGGATGCCTTCTTGGGGGTCTGTCCTTACCGTGGAATTTGTCTAATATTGATCCTGTCCTCACTTCATGCATGACTACAGGGGTCCAGGGGATGAGTAGGAACCTAGGGTGACTATGATCAGGACCCGTGGTGTTTCTTGCACTCATCAGGCCTCCTTTTCCAAGAAGTGCTGCATGGGTATCTCAAAGGCTTATCTCACTGCCTCCTAGCCAAGGGATGTGGCATTAGTTTTAGGGAGAAGCGCTCACAGCTAATAGACTGAGGATAAGGCCATCTAGAAGCTGCTACATAAACAATCCTGGTCCTAGGGAAAATGTAGCAGCCTCCTGCTTTCCCTCGCATGGACAGGAAGCTGTGGCTGAGAACTTTCCACATCTCTGATTGGTCATTGGGTTCTACCTAAGGCGTTTTTGGGCATTTTTCTGGTCTTTGGTGACTAAAACTCTTTTCCTCAAGGTGCCCAAGTTGCTGCCTGTTCTTTGTCCAGAAGAATCACTGATCCATTCATCAGCCCAGATTGTCAGCAAACACCTGGTAAGTGCTAGCTTGGGCAGGACGGGTATGGGACATTCTCTGGGGGCATTGAGACTTGTCCTTGAGAAGCTGTATTGAGGCCCTCAAGCCCTGAATTAGCCCCAGGAAAATCCCAGCTGGGTTCTGATAATAAAATCTCACTCAAGAAAACTACCTGGGCAAGTACATACCTGGTAAGGAAGGGTACATTTATAGTGTTGGGACTCTGACACACAGGAGTTTCAATCTGTTCTTCTTACCCTGATTTGAGCACTCTCTTCAAGAGTACTTCTTTGCATATCTGTGCACATAAGTGCATGAGCATGTGTATATGTGTCTGGTTTTTTGATTTGTTTTCTTGGCAGGGGAGGGCCCATGCTTCAATATAGGTTTGAGTTGGTCTCAGAGTTGTTGTGTGACCTGTGGCCCTAAGAAATACTGATGATGGTTCTTCTTGCTAAAGTGTCTCTATGGAAAGATCCCATTAGATCCTAGCTCAAGGGATTTGGAGGGAGGTTTACAATCAGTTGAGATGGATGAACAAGGTTTTATATTTGCCTTCTGCAGGTTGGAGTTGACAGCCTCATTGGGCCAGATACACAGGTTGGCGAGAAGTCATCCATTAAGCACTCAGTCATTGGTTCATCCTGTCTCATAAGAGAGAGAGTGGCTATTACCAATTGCATTCTCATGAATTCAGTCACCGTGGAGGAAGGGTATGTTTCCCCTTATACTCACTTGAGGCAAAGCTCCTGCTACCCCTAGAAGGTTTTGAAACCCAGTCCAGCCCAGGAAACAGCTCACCTTGGGGAAGGGAGGAAAGGGAAAAGGAAGAAAGAAGGAGTAGTGTGAAGGCCCTTTGAGGCCTTGGTTTTGCCTCCATAATGACATGATTTCTCAAAGCATTTCCAGTGTGCTTCTCATATTTGTGACAATTGTGGCTGTGGGAGAAGTCACCTTCTCTTGTCTTAGTATCCTACGTAATGGGGATGGCCATAGTAGTGAGCCACTGGCAGTGCTAGAATGACACTGCACCAATTCCTAAGGGTCACCTTCCCCTATTCAGTATCCCAGAGCAGCCCTGAAGAAGGCAGAGGCCTAAGAGGAGTGGAAATATAAGATATCCACTGCTTTTGAGGAAGAGCTTCTCTACAAGTGGTGAAGAATCTTCCCAGTTGGAGATACTTTAGAGTATCCTAAAATCTTGGTTCATGAACAATCTGGACTTGGAATGAGGAGACTTGAATAATGTTTAATGAGATTCTTCCTCTGTGTGGACCTCAGGTTTTTCCATATATAAAATGCAAGCATAGGTGGTGGGAAAAAGGAATGGTATCACCAGATCAATGGTTTTCAGGCTTTTTATAAAGGGAACTTTTTCTTAAGTTAAATCTTATGTATCTTTCCTGAAGTGGCAGGTAGGGGGAAAAACAAAAAGATAAATCTTATGTAGAAACTCAATATTTAAAACCAACAAAAGCATATTTGTTCTGAATACAGTGGGGAGGGGACATTTGTGCCTGCTGTAGAATGTGAAACAGTCATAAAACTAATTTTGAAAACCACTGGGCTGGATCAGTCTGAGATTTATTCTAGCTTTGACATCTTTTGATTTCTCTGTCCAGGAATTGACAGGAGAAAAAGATAGAGGAAGACCACAAGGCCAGTGAAAGCCAAATTATCTCTCACAGCTGCTAGCAAAAGATTAGGGAAGCACTTTAGGGAGAGGAGCTGCCTTTACTCTTTAGGAAGAATGACTAGTAGAAGACAACAGACAGTATAATAAAAATCAGGAAAGTTGGTATATATAGAGATATTGGCTGCTGAGCTTTGTTCTTCCCCCAGCCCACTTTCCCAACTTCCCATAATTCCTTCAGTTAGGAGTTTGGAAGAGCCTTATCAAAAATCTGGCTAGCCCAAGAAGAAAAACATAAATTTATTTGTATCAGAGATTTCTATCTAACAACACAGTCAGATCACCCTGTAGTGAAGTTTACAGATGGCAAATTCCATTTTTGTGCTCAGAGCTTCCAATCAGCTTTTTTAGATTCCACTCCTAAACTTGAAGAGATAACCAAGGATTGCCAGAGATCTAAAGAAAGGCTCTATGATGGACAGAGACCAAATCAAACAAATAGAAAAAAGCTACTTAAAAGAAATGGACTCTGCAAGGAGAGGAAGATACTTTTAAATAAGCTTTCATTTCAAAGAAAAAAAAAATTCTAGGAAATTTAAAAATATAACAAAAAGGAAAAATTCAATATAAGAAGATAAGTTTGGAATTTCCCAGAAAGTAGAGCGAAAAGACAAAAAAGATGGAACATAGAAAAGAAAATAAGAAGATTAGAAGACTAGTCCAAGAAGTCCATTATCTGAATAGGAGTTCCATAAAAAGAAAACTGAAAAAACAGAGGAAGAATATAAGAAAATGTCCCAGAACTGAAAGATACAAGTTAAGAGAATGAAAGGGCCCACTAAGTGCCCAACACAATGGGTAAAAATAAGTCCACATCATTTTGAAACTTCAGAACACTGGAGACAAAACATGCTACAGATTTCCAAAGAGAAAATAATAGGTTATATACAACTAATCAGGAACCAGAATGGCTTTGGACTTGTTAGTAGCAACAATAGAAACTGTAATGGAACAATGCCTTCAAAATTGTAGAGGAAAGTTAATTTCAGTCTAGAAGTGTATGCCCAGGCATAGTGTTAAGCAAATGTGACAGTAAAAGAAAAACATTTTCAGATATGAAAAAAATCTCAAAAACTTTACTAGAAGATTTATTCCACCAAAATGAAGAGTGAACCAAAAAGAAAAAGATAAGAAACAGATTCAACTCAGAAAAGGGCAAAAAGAATTCCATAGGATGACAATGAAGAGAGATGAGGATGATAGCTTTGCATGAGGCATAAAGGGAACAGTTAACCCAGAGTGGAACAAAACCAAAGAACCAGAAAAGACTTATTCAGGAAGATGAAACTAATAAAATACCAGAAACATCCAAACATATTGAAAGGAGATATAGTCAACTGGCTAAAAGTTTGGGATTGAATGGTGATAACATAGATTACCATCTAACAAAACAAGATAGTTCTTAACTCTGGGAAAGCAAAAAAAAATTGTACAGGTTAAGTATCCCTAATCCAAAAATCCAAAATGTTCTAAAATCTGAAACTTTTTGAGCGTTGACATGACACTGAAAGGAAATGCTCATTGGAGTATTTCAGATTTCAGATTTTTGAATTAGGGCTGCTGAACCGGTAAGTATAATGTAAATATTCCAAAAAAAAAAAAAAAAAAAAAATCCAAATACTTTTGGTCCCAGTCATTTCAGATAAGGGCTACTCAACCTGCATAAGAAATGAAAAGACATCATAGTTTGCTATGTGGCTCAGCTACAAGATAGAATTTACACAGTCATAATAAATTAAACACTGTTGACCAAAGTTATGCTATAACTCTATTGAAAGGATGAGGGAAAGAAAGGAAAAGGTGGCACATGGGGGAAAGGAGAGGTAAATCCTTATCTTTCATTGTGGAGAGTCAATTGACAATGCCTAAAACTGAAAAATCAAGAAATAGTAACACAAGTCCGTTAATACCTAGAGACATGGAAGTAAATACTGAAATACTCAGCAAAAAGAACTCAAAGAATTGCCTTTGGGACAAGGGAAATGCGGAGTAGGGGGTAGCAGGGGACTGTTATTTTTTTATAATAAAACCTTCAGAATTATTTGCTTTAACTACTAACTCTAATTGCCAAAAAAAAAAAGAAAGCCAGAGTCTTGTGGTACACTGCTACCAGTGGTGTGCGGATAAATTGTTAACAACCAGCTCTCCAAAGGAAAAAAATAAGTGATCTGATTTCTAACATCTACTAATTTCTGTTGTATAAATTCTTCCCCTGTGGCCAATAATATCACTGAACACTGAGTTGAGAAGAGGTGCTAATAATCTACTCTCCCATGCTGAGACAAGCGAGCTTTAGCAATCACTGATAGAGGCCCATCTCAGGTATGTCACTGATTTATCAAACACTAAAGGACTCACTCTATGTTGAAGACTGTGCTGGGCAGCGAAAGAAATAAAACTACATAAGGTTTAATCTCTTCCCTCAAGGAATTTATAGACTATATGTAATAAGAAGTTGTAGGTGCCATGGTAGAAATCTGTATGGTCACAAAGGAAGAAAGGATCAGGAAAGAATCTTGAACAATGAGTTGAGCCACCTGAACTGGAGAAAGGCATGTTCTAGTTACGTTAAGAATGTGAAGTATGAGTAATATTCCATTGTGAACATATACCAAATTTTAACAATCCACTCATGAATTGACGGGCACTTGGGTTGTTTCCACCACCTAGCAATAGTGAATTGTGCTGCCATAAACGTTCGGGTGCAGATGTCTTTATCATAGAATGTCTAGAATGGGTAGATGCCTAATAATGCTATTGCTGGGTTGAATGGTAATTCTATTTTTAGCTCTTTGAGGCATCTCCAAATTCTTTTCCACAGAGGTTGCACCAATTTGCAGTCCCATCAGCAGTGTAAGAGTGTTCCTGTCTCTCCACATCCTCGCCAGCATTTGTTGTTTTGAGATTTTTTGATAGAAGCCAATCTCACTGGGGTTAGGTGGTATCTCATTGTGGTTTTGATTTGCATTTCTCTAATAATTAGAGTTGATGAACATTTTTTCACTGATGTTTGTCAATACATTTCTCTCTGGGGTCTCACCCTTCCTGCTGGTGCAGCTTGAGAAGAGTCCCCACCTGGTTATAGTGGCCCTGAGTGGAGGGGAAGGTAGGGGAGGAGACCAAGACCCCTTCCCAAGGACATGTCTTGATGGGACCCCTTTGTGGGTCACCCAGGCCATGGTGCCTCAGTGAGGGAGGGGGTCTCAGCGTGGGGTAGACAGTGCATGTTAGATGGATCTGCATATTGCAACAGGATCTCCCTTCCTGATCCGCTTCTGCAATCCTGATACAGTTGATAGCAATTAGTCATCTCTAAAATTCCTTGATGGGTAACATTAAACATGAAACCCAGGCAGTTCTTCCCAGAAATTTCCATTTTCTTCCTTAGCCCCACCTTTTTGAAGAGTCAGAGGCAGCAATCTGCTCCCCAGAAATGCAGCAGACACCAAAGAGTCAGATGCTCTTGACTGACATCCATCTGGACCTGCCCGTCCCTCACAGGTGTCCCAAACAGATTAGGGGCTGGGCTCCTCTGTGAGTGAGAGAGCCTGAGAACAGTCTCTGTTTTTCGGAGTAGTTCTCCGTCTGCTGAGGGTGTTGGGATCGACTCCATGGAACCTGGAGGTGCCAGGAGCAGGGCGTCACCAGGAGTGTGGTGCAGACAGGGAGCCCTGCAGCGTGGCACGGAGAGGGCAGGGCCATGCTGCCACAGAGACCTCCTTCCACACGTCTGCTGAGCTTCCGCGCAGGGGAGGCTCTGCCTCTGGGGCTGGAGATAAAAGAATGAAAGTCATACCGCTTCCAAGGAGCTGACAGTCTAATGGGGGAGGAAGACAAAATTGGCCCTTATAGGACAGTACAGTCAGAAGTATGAGAGGAACAGACAGACAACAGGGGGTCGTGGTGGGGAAGCACAGTAGGATGGTCATAGAAGGACCCAAAAGGAAGGCTGTTTCAACTGAGTCTTTGAAAGACAAGCCAATGTCATTGTCACGCATCCTAGGATGCAAGGGCAGCATGAGGCCGGAGCGCACCTGCACAGTGCGTGTGAGCAGAGGTGCCTCTGTGCCGTGAACCACGCTGAATGCAGGGGGTGACTGAGCCGGCATGTCCCAGGAGGACCAGAAGGAGGGAGGAGAGCACCCCACATTCAGGTATGAATGATGTGGGTTTAAATTTGTGTGTTTGCTGCAGCTGCGGCACATGTCCCCGGTGAATGTCTGCCATGAGAGAGAACAATGGGAAACCTCTTTATCTCAGAAATGCTTCCAATTGTCCCTTCTTTCCATTTTAGTTCATACATTTCTTTTTAAGTTATTTTCTTCTTTCCAGTTACAGATCTCTTTATAATGTATCAGGAACCATGGACTCTCTCTATGGAATAAAACATGTACACATCATATAAATATAAATGAAATTGTTACACAATTTCAGCAGCTTCATGGTTTTGCTGAAATGTATCTATAGACATCAGGGTCAACTACCATAATCTAAAAACCAGACTCTGACAGGTTTCTGTGGGCATCGGGCAAGTAGTCAGTGCCACACTGGGGGAGGCAGAGAGGCACGCACACAGATGGTGGGTGACAGGCAGGCAGTCCGTAGAGGAAGTGTTCTAGGTGTTACGGTACTTTGCTGACCATATTCTTTGCTTTTCACCCAAACACTTGGCCTATGCACATACCCTTGTGCATGTTCTGAAAGCACAGGTTTTGGATAGAATGCAATAGGCCTCCCTGACACCCGGTGGACAGCAGTGATAGCTCCACTAGCCGGAGCAAGTGGGGTCTCCTGCAGGATGTTATTTTGCAACCCAACCCATTGCAAGCCTGGAATGAAATCAAGCTGGAAACAGCTGCACTGTCGTGACTGCAGGGAGATCATATTTTGGTGGTCATCCTAATGCTGTCATTGTGGTGGACACAGATGACGTCTGAATGGCTGGGCACCAAGGTACCTTCTTATGTTTTAACAAGTCTTTTTCATGTGTCTCGGGAACCTGGGGTTGGAGAGCAAATGATTCCTTTTTAGATTCAACATGCAGAGAGCATTATTTACATCTGCTGCCTTTATGCTCTGGTATATATCAATATTTATTGCTAACTCAATGTCAAAATTTGACCTTACTTTTTACAGTCAATATATGCTTCTTGGAACAATAAATCTTCATAATCACAGGAGTTTAAATCAATATCTGTTTATTATCTATTTATCATCTGTGAGTCAACCTTTGTACATTTCAGATACTTAGCAACTTAAGCACCAGATTTCCAAGGACAGAGCTTCACTGAAGTAATGGTTGAGATATGAAGGATTCTTATTACCTGCTTTTAAAGTTGGAAAAAGAACTGGAATAAAAGCAATTACAACAAGAAAGTCTCATAAAGTGGTTTGCTAGGCCAAAAAATTCATAAGCTATAACATATTTATAGCAGAAGAAATGTGCAAATTTAAGTATATCCAAACAGTATATTCTTAATATTGGGGTAGAAGTCTATCTTCCCATGGAAATGAAGTGACCCAAAAACATAGTTAGCAGCATGCAACACCAAAATTGGCTTTTCCCATCATAATGTTCTTGGCTTAGTTGTGGGATTATTTTAAGCATGGAACCATGAACCGGATCAGATAGCCACCCAGCAAAGCCTTCTTGAGGGAGCCAGTGGATAGCTCCAGTCATTGATGGCCTCAGACCCAATGTCTGTTTAGGTGAGTGGTCAGTCACCACAAGTAGTGAGTCGGCAGTGCCATCGGGCTGTCTTGGTGACCCTGCCAATCCTCCCTGTGACTTTGTCCTTCAGAGGACTCTTGGGAAGGACCTTGCTGGCTGACAGTCAGGAGGTGACCACAGCCCAGCCCTGCTCTGGCTCTTAGCCCTCACTGGTGAAGGACCTGTTGACCAGGGGCCTCGTTTGGCTGCAGAATCCTGTAGTTCAGGGAGCCCTTTCATATCTCTCGAGGGGATAAATCTACACATCTGGTTATGCGCAGGCCCTGCTGGTGCTCTACGTGTGGACTTGACACTGCAGTGGACTTGGGCTGACCCAGTTCTCTCCTCTTTCTCACCTGTCATTCTCAAGAATAACTTTAGAGCACGCTGGGAATGCAGTGTCCCAAGATAAGAAGGGGCTGGCTGGAACAGCCCAGCCTCTGCTCACTCCTGCAAACTTCGATGCCATAGCCCATTGAGTCACATTTCCTTAGGGTGTAAAACCCAGAGCGGGCTGCTTTGCAGGGTCCCTCAGCTGCAGTACAAGCGGGGCACACAGACTACGTCCACCCAGGGGAGCTTTCCTGAGCCTTGGAGGACACTTGTCACAAATCCTGGGCCTCTGTCGTCTATGGCTGCCTATCTGTGAGTAAAAAACCCTTTCCATGTAACTTGTTGCGCCTGGTTGTTCCGTCTCACTGGACTCAGGCCAGTTGGTGGCTGATGCACAGTAGACCTGCCTCACAGACATCGGGCACCACGACTGCCCTGAGCAAAGCACTCAAGGGGAGGAATTGACCTGGATGGTCAGAAAGCATTGACAATCCACTCACAAGTTAATTTCTCTCCCCTCTTTTCTGCAGTAGCTGAAAGACTCAGGCAGGGCCCCTGGCTGTGTGGCATCAGTTAAGTCTGACCTGCTTCATGCGGGTAATGGGGATGGGGTTCTGGCCCCAGCGTGGCACACACCAGCATCCCTCCCTGACCACATTGCACCCTGCCCTCAGCTCCTTCTGCCATCTGCCCAACCTGCCCTGTTGGTGGGTGATCCTCATTCCTTTTAGGACATGAATTATTAATTTGGCAGCACACTGGGTACTCATCATGGATGGATGATGGGGGAGTGGTTACCTGACGTGCACAAGTGGCACTGTAGGTTTTGAGAACTGATGAGATAGTGCACGTTAAGTCATTTTTCCAGAATCTAGCATGGAGTGTATCCACAATAAATATGAATGGTCCAGCTCCTCCTCTTCATCCTCTTTTCATTGTTAACATGGTTTTGTATTATTTTACAGCCTTATCCCAAGTACCCAGGAAATGCTGTGGGAAAATAAAATAGAACCCCCTGCCCCTGTAGGGTTCAGTTGGGGAGGTAACACTAACGGGGAAGAAGTGGGGACCATTTAGGCAGTAAAATCATGGTCATGGTGGGCCAGCCTGGGGAAGGACAAAGAGAGAACCGGCCCCTACTGAACACCAGCTTTGGATTCTAAGTGTTACATACAGAATCTCACGCAGCCCCCACTTCAGCACTCTGCAATAGGTCTCCTGTCCTTTTACAGAGTAGGAAACTGAGCCCTGGCAAGATGAATCGCCTGGCCAAGGCCACGAAGTAAACATGTTTCATAGTTGGGATCTGTACCCAGACTGCCCGACTTCCAAGTCAGTGTTCCCTCTGTCCTGCCACGTGCCTCTGTGGGAGACACACTGCGCACTGCGGCCCGGGATGGGGTGGGCGCGGCGTGCCAGGCAGTTGTACCAGGACCCGCAGGCGCAGGCATGTGTGTCTGGGGTCTTGCTGCAGGTGGTCCACCAAGCGGCACTGATGTAATGCCGCAGAGGAACCGAATCACAGCCTTTGGATATTTACTTTGGTGGTTTCCTTTGGGGAAGGTTTATAATTATGAATTGCATTTATTTGGTTGATATAGGAATATTCAAAATTTCTGCTGCTTCTCCTGTGAGGCTACATAAGTTGTACTTTTGTAGGAATTTCTGATTTGAACCAAATTTTAAAATTTGTTGACAATAAGTTTATTTTATCACTTTAGTACCTGTAATATTATTGTGATAACTGTTATGATGTTCTTGAAATTATCAGTTTATTCTTTTCTCATGATCAGTTCTGCTAGGTATTTATCAATTTGACTGACCTTTGAAAAATAAACTAATTTTGGGTCAGGCGCAGTGGCTCATGCCTGTAATGCTAGCACTCTGGGAGGCCAGGGTGGGTGGATCGCTCAAGGTCAGGAGTTCCAGACCAGCCTGAGCAAGAGCGAGACCCCGTCTCTACTAAAAATAGAAAGAAATTAATTGGCCAACTAAAAACATATAGAAAAAAAAAATTAGCTGGGCATGGTGGCGCATGCCTGTAGTCCCAGCTACTCGGGAGGCTGAGGCAGAAGGATCGCTTGAGCCCAGGAGTTTGAGGTTGCTGTGAGCTAGGCTGATTCCACGGCACTCACTCTAGCCTGGGTGAGTTGCTTGGGCAACAGAGTGAGACTCTGTCTCGAAGAAATAAAAATAAAAATAAAAATAAATAAATAAATAAACAAACTAATTTTGGATTGGCTTATTTTTCTCTATTTTATATTTGTTTTCTGTTTTATTGTGTTCTGCTTTTTCTTTGCTATTTTTCCTTATGATTTCTTTCCATTTCAACTTGTTTTCAGTGTCTTAAGATAGATAATTAGATAATTGGCTTTTAGCTTTCCTTCCTGTCTAATACGTGAATTTAAGGCTATATACTTCCCTTGTGCCCTGCATTAGTTGTATCCCACAAGTTTGATATGTTATGTTTTTATTATTGTTCAAATCACAATATTTTCTAATTTCCAGTTTGATTTCTTCTTTGATACATGAATTTTGTTAAAGTACAATGCTTACTATCCAATTATTTGGGGATTTTCTAATTATTGAGTTTTATTTTCTGTTATTGAGTTTAAACATAATTCCATTGTGATCAGAGAACATACTCTGTGTGATTCTAACATTTTAAATTTTTGTTAAGCTTTGCTCTGTAACAAACCATGTGGTAACTTTGGTAAATATTTAAGATGTTAAAATACATTGACTACAATGTGTACTCTGAAATTGTTGGTAAAATGCTCTACCAGGTCATTTGTTTCAAGCTTGCTGGTTGTGTTGCTTAAATATTTCATATCGTTACTGTCTTTTATTTGTGCATTGAATCAGTAGATAGGGTTGTTAAAATCTCCAGCTATGATTATTGATTTGCCTACATTTTCCTTTATTTTATATTTTTAGGTTGCAATATTAGGTCTATACAGATAGATGTTTATATATTCCAGTTAAATTGAAGCGTTTATCATTATGGAGTTCCCATCTTTATATTAATATCTACAAATACTTCTTGCTCTAACGTCTACTTTGTCCGATATTAGTACAGGGATAGCATCGTTCTTTTGGTTAGTGTTTGCATGGATGTGTTTTCCCTTTTACTTTCAACCTGTCTGTGTCTTTATGGTTACAGTGTGGCTTTTGAATGCAGTCAATAATTAGGTTTTATTTTTTATTTGAAAATTTTTCTTTTTTAAAAAAGTACCAAAATCTACATTCAGGAATGGGCATGTATCTTAATTAAACCTCTCAGTGAATTTTCACTTAACTAACATCTCTGTATAACCAGCATGCAGATCAAGAAGTCAAGCATCCTGGCATCTAACCGCCTTCACATGGCTCGCCCATGGCGCTGCCTCCCTGAGAACCTACCACCAATTTGACTTCCAACACTATATATTGGTTTTGTCTGCTTTTGAAATTTATAGCAATGAAATAATACAATATTGAGCCTTTTGTGTCTGGCTCTTTTCACTTGACGTATGTTTTTGAGATTCATTCACATTATTGCACATAACAGTAGTTTGCTTTTTGTCTTTCTGATAGTATTCTGTTGTGTGATATACAGCAATTTATTTATCAATCTTTCTGTTGAATATTTTCATAATTTCCAGTTTGGGACCTTTACAATTAGTGTCACCATTAAAATTTGTAAAAATGTTTTTAAAACACATATGTACATCTTTTTCTCTGGATGCATCCAGGAGTAGAATTGCTGGGTGTTATGCTACATCTTTGGTAGACAGTCCAAACCGTTATCCGTAGTGATTGTGTCAGTTGCCAATCCCACCAGCAGCGTAACAGAATTCTTGTGCCTTCAGTCGTCTTTTCCACTTTACTCAGTGCAGTGGTAACTTGTGGATTTACTTTGCATTAACCTAATACTGATGAAATGAGGCACCTCACTTACATTTGTTTATTATTTGCATATACTATGTGCCTAGTCGAGTACTTTCGCTTATTTTCAATCAAGATGTCTCTTTCTTTAACTGGCTTGCAAGAGGTCCTTTTAGTGTTCTGGATACGAGTTCTCTGTCCGCTATACGTATTGCAGATGTCTCCTCACTGTCAGGCTTTATTTTTATGTTCACTTAATGATGGCTTTTTAAACACATCACAATGTATTGGAGGGTTTTTTTCCTTTATAGTTGGTGTGTTTTGTGCTTAAGACACTTTTACTTATCCCAAGATCGTGAAGTTATTCTTTTATATTTTCTTCTAAAACCTTATTTTCATGTACTTATTTTATCTTTTACATTCAGATTATAATTCATCTGGAATCATTTTTGAGAATGGTGCAAGGTTAAGTGTCAATATCAGCCTTTTTTCCATATCAATATTCATTTGACTCAGTAGCATATGTTGGAAGGTTAAGCCTTCCTCACTGTGCTGCCTTGTCACCCTTGGTACCGATCTATGTATGTATGTGTAGACATCTTTGGCTTTTAATAGGGTTAATTTAATTGGATTATTTACATATATAAAATTTATATTAATGCATATATTGCATTTAAATTTGCCCTGTTTCTAGTTGTTTTCTCTTCTTTCTTTTTTATTCTGAGCAACTTGTCTGTAGTTTTCTTCATTTATATTAATCAAGTATTATGTATTATTCCATTTTTTCTCCTTATTAAAAGTTGTTACATCATATGCAAGTGTTGATATTTACTGTGAAATAATATACATCCTTGATTTATTACTGTCTGCCTTAAATTATTATTTTAACACCTCCAAAGCCATGCAAGATGTAATAGTATTGTTGACCTATCCCACACTTGTTGTGTTAATATTGTCATGTACTTCTACACACACATTAGAAATATAAGACATCAGTCCCGTTGTTTCAAACAGCCAGTATTCACTTGGACTCACTCAGTTACTAGTCCTGTGCCCTCCCCTCCTGTTCCCCTGACGAGGCGCCATCGGATGTTTCTGCTCTCTGTGAAGAATCTCTTAAAAGAAATACGAATCTCTCCAATGAAGCTTAACAATTTCTTTTAGTTTTTCATTTTTTGTGTGAAGATGTCTTCATTTTACCTTCATTTTTTTTGGAAGAATAGTACCAATAACATGTATTTTAGATATTTCATGATGTTCTATGTATCTCTTAAGCTCTTTGTTGTTAAAAAATGTTAAATCTCTCCATGATACAATCCAGATCAATATTCTAGTTCATTTTCTTCCTTTTTCTTGTGCCTATCCTGCTAATAATAACTTGCTAAAAATGGCCTTGTCTTTTTTTTATTTCCCAATTTCAGTTATTATATTTTTTATTTATAAAAAGATAATTTTGTTTTTCTGGAGATTCTAGTTCTCTCCTGTAATTATCCATAATTTTCTATATTTTTTGACCATAATAACCATAATTCTTTTAAAATCCAATATCTGGTAACTCCAATATCCGGATTGTTTCTGGTGTCCACTTTTTCCCATGGACTTTTAGTCATTTGGTCCTGTTTCTTGACGTGCCTAGTAATTTTTTACTAACACTTATCTGTCATGTATGAATGGATATAGAGTCTGTGGGTAATGTCCTCCCCCAGCGAGGAATCCTCTCTTCCGAGCGACAGATGGCAGACCTCCCTGATCTGGTTGAGGCCATGTGTGGGGCATGACTGTGTTTCCAGCTGGCCTTTACTCCTCGGGCGTAGCCCTCGCTCCCAGGGCATGGTCTTCACAGGTCCTGAGGGGAGCCTGCCAGTTCGCCAGGCCCCTCCACACCTGCTGTTTCCCAGCTTCATGAGCCTGTGGGAATCTCTGCTCAGATACTCGTTTCTGTGCTCCTCCCTTCTTCCTGGATTCTCAGTGATTTGTTCCATGCACACACGGCTTGGGAGGTGGCCTCTATCTCAAAAGGAAATTGCAAGTAGGAGTTCTGCCTCAATCCTGTGTTTCCTGCCTCTCCAAGAGCTTACTTACCTAAACCCATGGCACAGTGGCAGCCTCAGAATTCAACCTCTGCGCCTGCCCGGGGAGTCTGCGGGGCCTGGAGCCGCAGCACTGGCTCAGCTCTTCCTCCCACACTGTGAATTGGCCGTTGCCCCAGGGACACAGCAAGGCGTTCACATGTACCTCCTTGCATTCCTGGGCTGTGGCCCCTCGAGTCCTGGCTGCCTTGGTCTGGTTCCAAGGGCTTCACACGTTTCTTTTTATATTTAACCCAGGTTTTGTAGTTGTCTTTAGCGAAAGGGTTAGTCCAAATATGCTACTTCCTCATGGCTGGGAGTGCAAGCCCACTTTCTTTTCCGACATGCCCCTGTCTTTATCACTGTATGCGTCACGTACTGGGCATTTGCTTAGATGCATTCTCATTTAATTCTCACCTTTTGAAGTCAATTGTATTCCCATTTTTAAGAGTAAAAGGAGTTAATTAATGGTAACGCTGGGACTCAAACCTGGTCTGGAGTGATCTGAAAGCCCATCTGCTTTCACGCAAACTACCGCATGAAATAGTCATGCCAGAGTCTGCAGGCACCAGGTCCTACTTTTGTTCATAGGAATCCCATTGGAGTCTAGTCCCTTTTGATGAAACCCCTGGGAGACAGCCTGCAAATTCACTTTTCATCCTGATGCCCTGTGTCTGTCAAGAAAGAAACCAGAAAGATTTTTTGACTTCCCAGAATATGACACCGAATTTTGAAACATGTCAGACAGCTCAAGCTAACAAATCGTCAGAAAAAACAACCCTGTGATGCTGCATTTCCTCAAGAACTTTAAGGTGACATAGGGTTGTCTTGTGTGAAAAGTGCAAAAGAAGTGTTGAAAATTACTTGGAACAGCTGCACTTGCCTTGAAGCTCTGAGGATGCTGAAAATTTCTGTGACTTTTCTCTGTTAATGTAAAGGTGGGAAGCTCTGCATTTATTATGGGATGATTTCCAGTGAATCATCACTTCCAGGTGAACTCGAGAATTATTGAGATAAATTGTGTGCAGTGGGTACATAGCACATCTATTAAACGTTCCTTTTTGCCAGTGGTCTCCTGATGCTCTGCACATGCCAGCAGCTGCTGAGACTTGTTTACTGTAGGTTTTAAGAATCTTCCAGAGTCATCTCTTAAAGCGTGGCAGAATTAGCTAATGTGGACATCCTATCTGCTATAGGCAGAACTTCTGTGTAAAATATAATTCAAAAATAGTTAGTAGAAATTGAAAGCAAGGGAAGTCCTCAGGCAGCATTAAGGGAGGAGGGCCACGCAGCCAATATTCTAAGCAGATGCGCTACTGCCTCTGAGACCAAGAGAAAGATGACAAATGAATATAGGCAATGATGGCCAGGACCAGAGTTTGACCAAGCAAAGAGCAGAGAGGTAGCCCTGGGCCTGTGCAAGGCAAGGAGCTAACACTAAGAAGCCTGCATGAACCTGGTAGAGATGCATCATCCATAATGATTATTGATCCTCTATGTTCCAGGCATCGTCTTGGGTATTTCACATGTATTAACGGATTTCATTCTTGTAAGAGTTGTACATGTGTTAGGTAGGTTGGCTCTGTTTCAAAGAGACCAAAGCACGCGTAATGTTTCCACCATCCTAGAAGCTTATTTCTGTCTCCTGTGACAGTATTGGATTGAGCAGCTGTATAGGTCAGCAGGGTGGTCATTCTTGCAGTCATTCAGGGACTCTGGCTGATG
Organism: Lepilemur ruficaudatus; assembly: GCA_963574885.1. Taxonomy (NCBI): domain Eukaryota; kingdom Metazoa; phylum Chordata; class Mammalia; order Primates; family Lepilemuridae; genus Lepilemur; species Lepilemur ruficaudatus. The sequence continues at coordinate 27,017 of CAUYRT010056686.1, forward strand.
GAGGCTCTACTATCCTCAAACTTGTTTTCCAAGATTGCTTCGAAATCGGTCCTTGTTGCAGCCAGCAGGATGGAGAAAGGTGACGGAAGACACCCAAAGAAGGTTTTCATGGACCAGGCTGGGAAGTGGTTCACACCACTTAAACCCCTAGTCCATTGGCTAAACACAGTCACATGACTACAATTAACCCCGCAGCAGGCCGTGAAGTATATTCTAGCTTTGTACTCTGGAAGAAGAAGAAACAGTTTCGTTAACAGCCAAAACAGCCAAAATATGATAAGGGTCATATTATTATCATTATTTTACATACGAGGAACCTGAGTACAGAGCAGTTAACTGCTTGAGGTTACAGAGAGGTTGGGATTAAAACCCAATTTTCTGGCCCCAATTCTCCACTGTTCTTCCCCATTGGGAGCATGTCTCTATGATAAACTGCCTCTCTTCATAAAAGGGGAAATTAGAAACTACAACAACCAGGACCAAAAAAGTGGGAGGAACATATGTAAGTGCTCTGGTAGAAAAAGCAGATTCCTATGGGAAAAACTGAACTCCTGACTGTGCCACGTGCTGATGGCAATTCCGAATTTTCATTGGACTTGGTGTACAACTCCAGGCTAAGAAATTGGTGACTCAGAAGACGCTAAGCTGCTCAGCAGAAGCTAAGGTAAATGACTTTGCAGTGACTGTCCACAACCACAGGCCCGAGTGAATGACAAAGGGGGACAGAGACACCCAGGATGAATTCAGGAAGCCACAGGAGGAAACTGAAGTGGGATAAAGGTCATATCAAAAGCACAACGGTACGATTCTTTATGAAGACCTTTCGGCTGCACGAAAAGGGCTTCTCGGCAATCTCACATATGGCCCATCCCAAGAGGAAATGGAAAAGAATTTTAATTTGATATGTCATTAATTTACAATTTTTGAAAAGGAATTTTACCAGCTTGGGCTGAAAGGAACTGATACAGTTCAAAATGCAAAGCACCTTCTGGGGCCTCAGCCGTCTTCTGCGGGAAGGAAGCAGTCTGAGGCGCCGCGGCAGGACCGGCGTTGTGCACAGGAAGGAAGATGGGAGGGCAGAGCCAGAGCCAGGGAGAGCTGTCCCCAGGGAGCCAGGTGAAGAGGTGTGCCCAAATTCCAGGATCCACTTGGACCAGTGACTTTGGTGCCCCCATCGCCATTTTGTTCCACTAGATTGTCTGTTGTGATTAATTCATCTCTGCCTCATCATTTTATGTTGGATGATGATGAATGGGTTATTATCTCTTTATTCGTAGGCCTTTTATTCAAGGGGGACAAGCACTGTGATGTACGTGAGGGACTGCACCCAATACCTCTGTCTGCATCTGGACCTGGCATGGTGGCAAGGTCCTGGACAAGGTCCCTGAACCCAGTGCCCTGCTGGGGTAAGACCCAGAGGTTATTGGAGGAGGACAGTGTGTTCTGCATGTGGGAAGGAGTGAAGCCTCGGATGCGGGAAGGAGGTCCATGAGAGCTAGTTGGCACATGCAGCCCCCCAGGGCACAGGCCCCTCCCTCGCTGAATCTGCAGGAACCTGTGACTCTCACTCACTGCTAGAATGTGCCAGAAATGTTGCCGTGCCCATTCTGGGCCCGTGTCTTCCAAAGGCCTGGCAGTTTCTGCTTTGCAGTTTGGGGATCCCTGAGCTGTGATATAAAAGGTTTGGCTACCCTGTGCGAGAGTCCACACAGAGGCACAGGAGAGGCTAGGCAAGGGGGAGAGGCCCTGAGACCACCGATGGGAGAAAGAGTGGACTGGACGTGGCAAGCGTCCCAGCTGAGCCCAACCCTCCAGCCAGCCCCACCGAGGCGCCAGACATGGGCTGGACCAGCTTAGACTTCCTAGGCCAGTTGAGACCCCGGTGACTGCACCCTAGCCAACATCATGTGGAACAGAGGAATGACCCAGTTGGAACCACCACCACTACCCCCATAAAATGGGTGTTTTTTAAGCCATTACTTTTAGGGGCATGTGGTTTCTTATGCAAGACACAGAAACCAAAATTGTTGGGTTTTAATCCCTCCTGCAGCAGACTTCCAGCCTCCTTGTGCGAACCCATCCCCCATCCTCTTCGCCCCTCCAACCCCCCTTCCCAAGCTGTCCCACTGCCCCACACCTGCAGGGAACTCTGCTACCTCCGGCCATAACCGAAATAGCACCCCTACCTCCAGTTTTGGGGGGCCCTTGTGTTCCCCCAAAGAAGCGAAAAAACTGAGAAAAGAGCAATAATAGCACAGGATGAAATTAGGAACCCCAGTGACTTGACAAAAGGGAAAGACGAAAGGAGAATAAGGAGAGCGAGCAGAGAACCAGCACACGGCACCTACCCCGTGTGGATTTATGCATGTGGGTTTATGGTGATGGTACGGCCCAGGTAGGGAGGCTGCCCGGAGGTGTACTTATCCGGCATAGCCACATGTCTCTATCTGAATCCGGAGAGCAGTTTTGGAGCCATGAAAAGCCAACTCAGGTTACAAATAACATTTCAAATTCCTTCTGACTTTATCCTAGAAATGAAAAAAAAAAAAAAGAGACAACTAGGTGTTCCAGAAAACACTAAGTTAATCTGAAAGCCAGACACTAGCAAGGGCAGGAGTGAACAGTTCTTATCCCCTCATAAAGTATTTTTCTACATTTTTATTTTTGGAAATTTCAGAAATATACAAATGCAAAGAGAATATTATAACATCCTGCCTTGTGCCCACCTCTTGGGTTCAACCGTTACCCATTCTTGGCCAGCCTGGCTTTACTTAGTCGTCTACCCGCCTCAGTATTTTCCAAATTATGCTGAAGATAATCCCGGACATCATATAATTTTATTCACAAACATTTCAACATGTGTCTTTAGAACAAGAGAATTTTTTTAAGCCTACCACATCTACAAAATTGATAATAATGCTTTCATATCACCATATTGCCAGCCACTGTCCATATTTTTAATTGTTTCATAAATGTTATTTTTCCCTATGATTTATTTATATCAATATTTAAATGAAGTCAATGTGTTATGATTGGATGATGTTTTGTAAATCTCTTTTATTTACAGATATTTTTTTCTCCATCTCATTTTGTTCTTTCCAACGTATTTGTCAAAGAAACTAGGTTTTCCGTCCTCCAGATATTTCACAACTTGGAGCTTCCTGATTGCATCCTCAGGGTGGTGCTTTACATGTTTTGTTATCTTCTGTATTTTTTACAAATTGGTATTTGGATCTAGAGTGCTCACTCAGTTTGAGTTCTTTTTTTCTCTTTCTCCCTCTCTTCCTCCTCCTCTTTCTTTGCAAGACTGTCAGGAATGTTGTGTTCTTCCATTAGGACATAGTGTATTTGTCTCTCTTTTTGTGATGACAGCAGCCATTGATGATCGACACTTAGCACACTGATTCATTAGGAGTGGCACAATAGTGGCATTCTGATGTTATATTTCTTATTCATTTATAAGCTGAAATGGTTTTATAAAGAGAAACTTTGCCTACCCAGTGGTACGGATCACAGAAGAAAGTCAGGGAAACTGCTTACTTCTCTATGTTTACTAGTTTTCTACTAAATAAAGAGTTGGTTCATTTGTCTTCTCCAACATTAAACATATACTTGTTTTTAAAGCGTCATTGTGAATGCATGGATTTAATCATACTTGATGTGTTTCGATCCATTCATTGTAACTAACCTCTCACCTTTGGCCAGGAAGACCCTGTTCCAGTTGGCTCCCAGTCTTTGACATGCCCTCAGCAGTGCTTGCTGACGCCTGTGCCGCCTGTCCCAGCAAGACACCTCATGCCTCTTTACATGTCTTGCACCAAACCTGGAAGAAGTCATTTCCCCCGATGGTTCTGGTTCCTTTTAATGGGATATAGTATTTCATGACCATAGTCTGAGCTCCAGAATTCAGAGCTTACTTCTGGGATCATCATTATTTTTCTACAACATTTAAGTTGACAAAACTAGAAAATATGTGTGTTTGGGAGTTTTTTAAAATAAAGATAATATACATCATGAGTTTATATTGATACTTCTAATTCAAATCCATGATTATAATATTTTTATTTAATTCTTTAAATCTTGCATCTGCTGTATCTGCTTTTTCTCAGCTTTCAATAATACACAAAATGATAGAATTAGAGGATCACACAATGATTCTCAGACTGTTTTTATAGCCACAATATACCCTCAATAATCTAGAAGAGCAATACCAACACTCTTCCAACATGATTACTGAAATGAACTTAAGTTTTGCTTTTTGTTTTGCAAATAGATTTTGTCTAAAAATATATTGCATTAAGGATGTATGAATGACTGTGTTTTCAAATCACTCAGAATATTCCTCTCTGTGATTATTTCATCTTGTCTTTGAGTTTTAAAGTTTTATACAGCTACATGGTACACCATTGTGTAGATATGACATAGTATAGTCAATGCTATTTACAGATATTTGGGTAATTGCTAGTTTTTGCTAGTGGAGGGCCCTAAGGGTATAATCTTTTTTTTAAGTCTCTCAGAACTTTTTTCAGTGTAGGGGTAGATTCACGCAATTCAAGTTGCTGAATAGAAGATTAAAGGCATGTATAATTTTTCTAGACATTGCTAAATTTCACTCCAGAGGTATGTGGTCTGAGAAACGGACCAAATTTTATCCTTTCCTCAATGATTTGGGGTGGTACACATCAGAACATTGCTGCCAACACTACGCAGGAGTGTCTATCTCTCCATAGCCTGACCAAAAGAGAATATTGTTAAAATCAGGATTTTGCCAATATGGTATGTTAAAAATGGATTCAATGTAGTTTTAATGTGGATTTCTTTTTTATCTGCAAATATGAGCATCTTTTCATATGGCTTAGAACCGTTTGAGTTTGTTCTCTGTGACTGAGATCTCCATCTCCTCTTTCTATGGGGCTCTTGATCAGTTTCTTCCATAGTATTAGAAGCTCTTTGGATATTAGGAATATAAATCCTTTCTCTGTAATATAAGTTGCAAATACCTTTTTCTAATTTGTCATTTGTCATTACTTTGCTTATGGTGTTGCCCGTAAAATACTTTTAAGATTTTTAATTAATCAAATTTATCAATTTGTTCTTATTGTTTCTGGATTTTAAATCAATTCCAAATGATATAGGGATATCATCCATGTTTTCTTTTACCACTTATATGATTCCATTTTTTTTACACGAAATTCCTAATCCTTGTGGAATTGATTTACATTTACTGTGTAAAGAACCAATCAAATTTCATCTTTTTCCATACAGCTATCCACTTTTTAAAAAGTTCCTCTTTTCCCCCATTGTTTTGCGATCGCACCTTCACGTTACACTAAACTTTTAAATACACATGAACCTGTCTCTAGATTCTGTCCTATTCATCTACCTGCTCTTCGTGCTCCAGCCCCCCCCACCCCCCCCACCCCCCCGCGGCACCACCTGCTGGGCTGCGCGCTGAGCCTGCGGCAGAACTCACCCCACACGCTGCCCATCCAAGTGATCTTCCTACACAAGGGTCTTGCTCTAGGAAGAAACTTGATGGCTTTTATTTTATTAGGATTTTTAAAGTTAGAATAACGTTAAGTCTCTCTATCCAAGAATATGGCATCTTTTCATTTCAAGTTTATTTTATGTCTTTTAGAAGCACTATAGTTTTCTTCATGTGATTTCTGGTCATTTTTAGCTAAATTTATGCCTTAGTATTTTTGTTTTATCTATTCTTGTAAGTGGGCTTTTCTCTTCTATTATGTTTTCCTAAGTGTGTGTATTATATATAGTTACTTATATATAGAATATATATTTATATGAATACATATAATATATAAATCACATATAAATATGTGCTTATAGGTATGTGTGTATATACATACACGTATGCATGTGTGAATATACTGATTTTATAAACTGATACTTTACTTAATTTTCAAATTTTCATGATATTTACAGATTTCCATTGATTCTTTTGGGGTTTCCAGATATGTAATCATGTTACTTGCAAAGAAAAACATTATTACCTCTTTCTTTCCCATTATTGTGCCTCTAATTGTGTTCTCTAATCCACTGGCTTTGATTAACATCTGTAACACAATGCTCAGTAGCAGCGAAGGTGGTGGCAGCCCACACCCGTGAGACAGTCTCCAGTTTTCCCATTAAGTAAAATTCAACTTTTGGGCTGGCGTGTGTGTGTGTGTGTGTGTGTGTGTGTGTGTGTGTGTGTGTGTGCTCTTGTTAAGAAAATATCCATTGATTTATATTTTATTGAGTGCTTTTAAGGATTTTTTTTCAAATACTTTCATGCAACTATGGAGATGGACATATGTTTTTCTTCTTATCCCTACAATTACGATGGATTACATTAATGAATGACCTCGTACTGAATAACTCTTACATTCCTGGAATAAACTCAATCGATAATGATGTATTATTTTTAAAGGGCTGTTAACCTTTGTTTTCTAATATTTTCTTTAATGTTTTTGAAATAATATATTATTTCAACTAATACAATGATAATGTTATATAGTTATATTATTTCAATTGTTTGTAAACTGACAAATAATACAGTACAGTTTCAGTGTAATACTTGCTTCATGAAATTTATAACTCTTTTTCTTTCACATACTCTGAAATTTTATAAGTAGGACTGGAATTTATCTGACTGGTAGAATTCCTGCCAGTCCCTCCGAGTTTGATGTCTTTATTCTGAAGGAGCTCTTCAACTACATCCTCCATTTCTTTGATTATAATTGGTCTGTTAGACTTTGACTAAGGTAAATTTTGCTAAGTTGTATTCTTCTTAAGAATTATCTATTTCATATAGAATTTAAGTGCATTTGCAAATAGATTATCTGAATAGGTCTATATATATTTTCAAAATTGAATCAATAATTAATAACTTTCCAAAACAGAAAGCACTGAGCTCATATGGGTTCACTTATGATTTTTGCCAATCACTTAAGGAAGAAATTATTATAATTCTACATCTCTTCCAAAAGATGGAAGCAGAGGGTATACTCCCTAACTCATTCTAAAAGGCCAGCGTTATCCTAATATCAAAGCCAAACAAAGACATGGTAAGTGAAAAAAAAAACTACAAACCAATATCTCTAATGTACATACATGCAAAAATTCTCAACAAAATATTATCAAATCAAATCCAAGAATGCATAAAAAAATTATACACCATGAACAAGTAGGGTTTATCCCAGCTTTACAAGGGTGGTTCAAAATTAGTAACATTCATCGGGCAGATGGGAGTGGGTAGGAGGGGATGGGTAGATACACACCTAATGGGTGCGGGACGCACTGCCTGGGGAATGCTGTTATTTTTTTAAGATTGACACATTTCACTATATTTTTATTTTATATTGATACAAACACAATAAGAAACAGGTAAAAATAATAACTAGAGAGTAACAGAGACAAGCACATTTTATTTTTGTTTCCTATTCCCCTCCCCCCACCACCCATATAACTGACCAGTCATGGCTGCCTATTACTGGTTGAGTTCCAGGTGGAATACTGGGGTGTTCTCCAGAGTTTGTTGTGACTGTGGGATCCACGGTTACTGGCCAGAGCCCAGCGGTAGCTGCAATGCTGTGCAGAGGCTGTGATCTCTGTGGAGCTGGCCTCTGCGCTGAGCGCTGGGAAGCTGGGCAAGGCGGTGGTGGGCTGCTGCGCCCTGACCTGAATCCTTGACTCCAGGGGGTGACACTGGTGTGTCCACTTCTCATCATCTTACTGGTGGGTCTCATATTTTTATTCAGACTTGTTCAATCTATTGGAAACCAACTTTATGTAAGGCGTGAACAGCAGCTCGCAGAAACACGGTCTGCACAAGGTAAGGAGAAATGCCTACTCACAGACAAGCTTTGCATGTCTCTGCGTGTGCAGAGACGGAAGTGTCTTTGGAGAATGTCAGGCTGGAGAAAGAGTCTTTAAATACTCGCAGTCTTCTAGACTCTTACAAAGAGGTGAAGAGCACCACCTCAATGCCGATGGAGGAACTTACCTGGGACAAGAAAAAAAGGAGAAACTCAAATGCTCTGAACAAGAAGAGGCAGTGAAGGAGATGCTGAAAATGATGCAGGCCCTAGAAGAGGTCCTGAGAATCACCTGTCACTAGGAGCTTTCCCACAGCTGCCGGGAGACCGAGAGCCAAGCCTGCTGGTGGGTTCCTGGGGGTGGCCTGGATCATAAGCAGAACTCTGCCCTCCCCACACTCAGGCCTGCAGGGCTGCCCGGCTGCAGTCACCCTCCTCGACTGGGCTGCAGTCATTACACCTTCCCAACCTGGAGACAGCAGCCACCTTATCATGGGCCACTCCTCCAAATCTAAAGAACATTGAACTTCCTCACATGCACCAAGAATGTGGGACTTTCTTAACCTTCACAGAAAGTTTGGATTCTTTCTCATAAGCATAGAAAAAAATACTATACTTAAGAGATTAATCTTTTATTCATATTAAAACTTCACTTAAGTTCATTTTTCAAGACAGTTTTTGCAAATGTTATTTATATTAACTTTATAAGTGGATGATTTATAATTCTTGTTAACATTTTATTTAATTTGAAAATATATGTACTTTAGAAATATATGTTAATACTTTTAGTAGTCAATAGCAATATTCCTTTTCTAGAGTTGTATTCCCAATAGTCTTCAATCATAAGTAAATGTGACATTTTTCCTTAAGTATGTATTCATTTTAAAAATAAGGTAATAGATCTCTTTTGAGATGAGGTTAGACAGCATGATTCTTTCCAAGCAGACCATTTAACTTCATTTTTATCATGAATAAAAAATTATTTTTATATTCTAATTCAATTCTAATTATTTTTAAATTCTAATTATTTTTATTTTCTAATTCTATTATATTCCAATATAATGATGGCCATGTGTTTATTTTAAAAACCAAACTTTACAAATTAGCTGAAGATTGTTTTCTTTCACTGCAAGAGTATTGCAGCGAGCAGTTCCTGACTAAGCGGCCGCCCTTCTGGGACAACGTGGGCAGGCACCTGCATCACTGCCCTCGCCCCTCTCCCGGCCACCCACGGACACCCCCTAGAGGAAGCTGACGGAAGTCTCAAGGGGTTTCTCTACGACATAATAATCCTGAGATCCCCACAATTAGTGTCTTTAGTTACGAATAATGCCCCTATTAGATAATGAACACAAGGTGCGTATTATTTTATTAGAAGGTAAGCAGGCAGTGATACTGAGATTAACTGGGGTGGCCACATGAGATAAATGACAGAGAAAGCATCACGGAAGGTTAACACCTTCTTCTCAGAATTTATAAATAAAACTGTGCTTGGGATGTAGACAGAGCCATGAAGAATAGGGTGTCCTTATTGTAAAACTGTAGGTATTTGAGGGAGAAAAGGCACATACTAAACATGAAAATTAAATAGAAGACAGCTCATATCAGGAGGTGATGTTCTACAGGGAAATATAAGCAGGGAAGGGTAGGGGTGTTGGGTGTTGGAATGGGGGCTCTTTCACTCGGGGGAGTCAGGAAAAGTCTCTCTGAGGATGGGACACTTGAGCAGTGGGGACACCTGGGGAAAGCACTGCAGGTGAGGAGACAGAACTGACAATAGCCCTGAAGAGGGCATCAGTGTGGGGGGTGTGAGGAGCAGCCAGAAGTCAGAGTGGATGGACCCGGATGAATGATGAGCAGGGAGGGGACAAAGACCACCAGGGGTCCGATGATGAAGGGCATTGGCAGGCATGGTAAGGAATTAATTTCAATTTAAAAGGTCAGAGTCTGTCATGTGGGGAAAAGGGTAAAGCAAAGATACCAGGTGGGAGACTGTGATGGTGACTGGAGGCTGAGGATGCTGATGGCTGGGCCAGGGAGAGTGGTGGAGGTGAAGATGGAGAGATGGTGTCAGGCCCAGGACCTGTACTGCAGTTAGAGATGGTGAGACTCGCTGATGCCAGGGGGTGCAGAGAAGAGGGGATTGGGGAGGAGGACAAGGAGTCCTAAGTGAGCGTCTACATGAGGGGTGATGTTCCTCACTGGAACAAGGTGGGGTGGCAGAGGAGTGCATCTGGAGGAGAAAGTGGAATCAACTGGGAATGGATTGGTGTGGGAGGAGGCTATAGACACAGGCTCTTCAACTGCAGAGTGGAAATGCCAAGTGCTCAGGAGGACAGGTCTCAGGAGAGACCGCAGCTGCAAAGTGATGGGTCACTGGAATATGGCAGAGCGGGAAGCACCAGGAATCTGTCTCCCCACCTAGACAGCAATTGCACTGACAGGGCATGTCCAATGTAACTATTTTAGAATGCATTTTGATGCTCTATTGTTAGGCACATATACATTAAGGATTGTTGTATCTTCTTGGAGAATTGTACCCTTTATGAAGATGTAATGTCCCTCTTTATCCCTGATAACTTCTCTGAAGTCTGTTCTGAGTACAATTAATATAGCTTCTATAACTTTTTTAAATTACTGTAGACATGGTAATTTCTACCCATTTATTTTCAATCTGTATGGTTTTTTTAATTGGTAAAATTCAAAACTTTATAGACATTGGCATTTGAATCCCACATAATTTTCACAACCATAAGATATTATTATTTTAATTTTTTCCAACTATTTAAAAATGTAAAAACTGTTCTCTTTTTTGACATTATTACTGTTTTTTTATTTCAGAATATTATGGGGGTACAAACACTTTGGTCATATAAATTGCCATTGCACCACCCGAGCCAATGCTACAAGCATGCCCACCCCCCAGATAGTGTGTGTGGGGGGGGTTGTTTCCTGTTTATCGAGTGCTCGGTCACAGCAGTGCTCATTCTTAATTTATCAGATTCAGTCCCCATGAAAGTGCTCCCAAGTATACACACTGGCCCCAAGTTGATATTTTGCTGCTCCTCAAATGATTTTAACTCATTTTTTTTTTATTTTGAACATTTATCTACACACATTCGGTATGGATATACCCAGCAGGTATGGGTTTATCCATCTCCTCCTCTCCTCACACCTGCCTAACACCCAATGAATGTTACTTCCATATGTTCACAGAAGTGTTGATCAATTAATGCCAATTTAATGGTGAGTACATGTGGCATTCATTTTTCCACTCTTATGATATTTCGTTTAGAAAAATGGGCTCCAGCTCCATCCAGGTCAATACAAGAGATACTAGTTCATCATTTTTTATGGCTGAGTAGTACTCCATGGTATATTAATATGTATCCCACATTTTATTAATCCACTCATGTATTGATGAGCACGTGGGTTGTTTCCACATCTTTGCAATTGTAAATTGTGCTGCTATAAACATTTTGGTGCAGAAGTCATTTTTATAGAATATCTTTTTTTCCTTTGGGTAAATACCCAGTAATGGGATTGCTATATCAAATGGTAGTTCTACTTTTAGCTCTTTGAGGTATCTCCATATTACTTTCCACAGAGGTTATACTAGTTTGCAGTCCCACCAGCAGTGTAGGAGTGTTCCTATCTCTCTGCATTCATGCCAACATTTGTTGTTTTGGGACTTTTTGATAAAAGTCGTTCTCACTGGAGTTAAGTGATACTGCATTGTAGTTTTGATTTGCATTTCCCTGATGATTAGAGATATTGAGCATTTTTTCATGTTTCTTGGCCATTAGTCCATATTCCTTTGAAAAGTTTCTGTTCATGAACTTTGCCCACTTTTTAATGGGATTGTTTGATTTTTTTCTTGCTATTTTTCCTGAGTTCTATATAGCTTCTAGTTATCAGCCCTTTATCGGAATGTAGCATGCAAATATTTTCTCCAATTATGTAGGTTGTCTATCATTCTAATGATTGTTTCCTTTGCTGTGCAGAAGCTTTTTAATTTGATCCAATCCCATTTATTTATTTGTTGTTTCTGTGATTGCCTTTGGGGTCTTCTTCAAAAATTCTTTGCCTAGTCCAAGGTCTATAAGACTTTTTCCAACATTTTCTTCTAGCATTCTTGTAGTTTCATGCTTTAGGTTTAAGTCTGACATCCATCGTGAGTTGATTTTGTGAGAGGTGAAAGGTGTGGATCCTGTTTCAGTCTTCTACATGTGGCTATCCAGTTTTCCCAGCACCATTTATTTAATAGAGATTCTTTTCCCCAGTGTATGTTTTTGTCTGCTTTGTTAAAGATCAGATGGCTATATGAGGATGGTTTTATAACTGCGTTCTCAGTTCTGTTCCACTGGTCAATGTCCCTGTTATTGTGCCAGTACCATGCTATTTTAGTTACTAGCCTTGTAGTATAGCTTGAAGCCTGATAAATTGATGCCCTCAAATTTGTTCTTTTTGCTTATGGTTGCTTTGGCTATATGGGTCTTCTCTGGTTACATATGAAGCATAGAATTATTTTTTCTAAATCTGCAAGAATTGATGTTCATATTGTAATAGGGATTGCATTGAATCTGTAGATCACTTTGGGTAGTATAGACATTTTAACAATGTTGATTCTGCCAACCCATGAGCATGGTATGGTTTTCTACCTGTTTACATTCTCTGCTGTTTCCTTCCTCAGTGTTTTTAGTTCTCCCTGTAGAAGTCTTTCACCTCCTTAGTTAAATATATTCCTAGGTATTTTATTTTCTTTGTTGCTATTGTGAAAAGTATTGAGTTATTGACAAAAGAATAGACAAACAAATCAATGGAACAGAACAGAGAGCACAGAAATAGATCCAAATAAATATAATAACTGATCTTTCACAAAAGCGCAAAGCTGTACAATGTAGCAAAGATAGTGTTTTCAACAAGTAGTGCTGGAACAACTGGACATCCACATGATAAAAAAATAAATAAATCTAGACATAGACTTTACACCCTTCACAAAATTAACTCAAAGTGGATCATAGACATAAATGTAAAACTATAAAACTCCTAACAGGTAACATAGGAGAAAACCTACATGACCTTGGGCATGACCATGACTTTTTAGGTACAATACCAAAATTAAAAACTTCTGCTCTGAAGAAGACACTGTCAAGAGAATGAGAAGACAAGCCACAGATCAGGAGAAAATGTTTTCAAAAGGCATATTTGATGTAAGAATGTTATCCAAAATATACAAAGAACTCTTAAAATTCAACAATAAAAAATCCAATTAAAAATAGGGAAAAGACCCAAACAAACACCTTACCAAAGAAGACATACAGAGGACAAGTAAGCATATGAAAAGATGTCCAATATCACTTATCATTAGAGAATTGTGAATTTAAACAATAATGTAATACC
>CAUYRT010056687.1:0-97368 GCA_963574885.1 Lepilemur ruficaudatus
GAACAAAGTCTGCATCTTGCTGACTCACCCAGCAGAATTTGGACTTACAACCTTTATAAAAGCATGAGCCAATTCCTTACACTAAATCTCTTTCTATGTACGCAGGCATACTATCATTGGTCCTGTTCCTCTGGGCACCCACGACTAATACAAACGTTTTACCATGGTAGGAACCCTTACAGTCATTTATTGCAGCATTATATTTTTGCACAAAAGACAAATAAGGCCCAGAAAGACCAAGGAATCTGGTAAAAGCTAAACAATAAATTAGTGTTATTGTAAGCTCTGTTCTTTCTCAGACCTCACGAGGGTCCTGGTGCAGTCGAGATTATTTATGACAATGAATCCAAGTCAAATCTGATGTCAGGGGAGCTGGAAAAAGTGAAATAAGTAGGCGAGGCAATGATTCTTCCAATATTAGGAAGTTCACTCCCCTCCAGCAAAAATTTTCTAGACAATTTCTGCAATTATCCTAATTATTAATTTAACTCCCCTAAAATTGTAATGTTCTCACTGCCAAGGGGGAAGAAAAACCCGTCTCTCTGGTTTCCTTTGTCGGTTTAGTGACACTGGAATTGTAGCACTGCAAGACTCACAGGGGAATGTCAGCCTGATCCACCGGAAGCACTGCAGGGGTGTGGCAGGCAGAACAGCACCCTCCCCCCAAAACCATGCCCACTCCCTAATGCTCTGAAAGTGTGACCTTACATGGCAAAAGGGACTTTGGAGGTGTGAGCCAGTTAAGGATCTTGAGACAGAGAGATGATCCTGGCTTAGCTGGGTGGGCCCGAGTGTCCTCACAGGGGTCCTTGCAGAGGGAGGTAGGAGGGCCAGGGTGAGAAAAGGAGATATGAAGATGGAAGCAGAGGTCGGACAGAGAGAGGGGGTGGGGGGAGAGAAATTTGATGATGTTATGCTTTTGGCTGTGAAGCTGGAGGCCAAGGCCACTATCCGAGGAATGCAGGTGGCCTCTAAAGTCTGGAAAGGGCCAGAGCACAGACTCCCCCCTACAGCCTCCAGAAGGAAGGAAGGCAGCCGCTCAAGCCTGGTGTGGCTCAGTTTGTGCTCTGACCTCTGGAACTCTAGGATAACATATCTGTGTTGCTTTAAGCCATGAAACTTATGATAATTTGTTACAGCTGCAATAGGAATCCAACACAGCGGGCCTTGTAAACATAGATCTCTGGGCCCAACCACCTTCAAGGATTCTAACTCACACCTTCTTCCACCAAATTTCATAAATGTCCATTACCGGAGGCACACCAAAGGCTGTGTATAAGGAGCTTACAGTCCAAAGGGAAAGTGAGCGTTTTCAACAGGAAGCACATCTCTTTCCTGATTAAGAAGCTTAACCACCACCCACAAATAGTGTACATTGATAGACTGGTAGTGATTTGCAACTCTTTGGTAAACACTGACATTCCATTCATTTTGCTTTAGGAGGTCGGCTTGCCTAAAGAGATACGTTGCCAGTAGATCCTTAACTTTTCTTGCGCTCCTTCACATTTCTTGGCGCAGTTGCCCCTGAGAACTTGGATGTTATTTTGTCTTCACATACACCCGGATCTAAAAGGTGTGGGATTGTGACAATAATCGCGTTTGCAGTGCTGGCTGGCTGACCACATTCTGGAACACCCTCCTGTCACTCTGAAGGCTCACTGGGTTTGGGGTCGATGAGCACATGCTCGCAAAGCCAGTGGTCCCATCTGTGGTACAGCTGAATCTCTAAGTACAACTGCGTGCTTAGACCTATAGGGTCTCCATGGTGGGACCTGGAGTTGGAATCCCTTATCCGCCAGTGTCCCCCAAAGATCAAGACAGCCAGACTCTTCCTATGTCTCTCCCAAAGCTCTGCCCACCCTGCTATCATTCCACGCACGTGAACTGAGGAGTGCAAGCCCGTGACCACTGTGTTGATTACTTTTTGTTCCTGATTTTCACCCTCTCAGCAGTCTCATCCTTTTTCCTGTGACTTTGTCTCTCTCCCCTCACTGATGAGCACATTTCCCTGCTGCGTTGATCTTAGGCTTGGCAACTGTACCAGTTTCCTATGGCTGCTGTCATAAATTACCATGACTTGGCAGTTTAAAACACCACCAATTTATTATCTTCCA
The DNA here is from genome assembly GCA_963574885.1 of Lepilemur ruficaudatus. Taxonomy (NCBI): domain Eukaryota; kingdom Metazoa; phylum Chordata; class Mammalia; order Primates; family Lepilemuridae; genus Lepilemur; species Lepilemur ruficaudatus. The sequence goes on from CAUYRT010056687.1 coordinate 2,115, forward strand.
GTTCTGGAGGTCAAAAGTCCAAAAATGGTCTTTTCAGGGCTAAAATCAAGGTGTCTGGGGCCTCTAGAAAGAAGGAATTGCCTTTCCAATCTCAGTGGCTGCTCTTAGCCCTTATTTCTTGCCCCACCCCCAGCCCCAGCACTGGCATTACCCTGACCTCTGCTCCCATCATCACATCTGCTTCTCACTCTGATCCTCCTGCCCCCTTAGGTAATCAATTCAGAAAATCTCCCACCTTAAAATTCTAATTTAAACTCATCTGCAAAGTCCCTTTTGCTCTGTAAGGTAACATAATAACAGGTGCTGGGGATTGGGACAAGTATATCTTTGGGGGAGACAATTATTCTACTCATACAGCAATATTTCTTGCTTTGGTCATAAGAACAAAGTCAGAGCTATGGTTTGGTGGCTCCAAGTCTGGGTCTAAGAAGGCAACACATGTGTGCAGTCATCTGTTTTATGGTCCTTTCATTGCCATGAGAAGCCCACATCCTCAATAGCTTGCTGTCAAGGAAGATGGGAGGAACATAAGATAAACATGAATCCAACCTACAGCTCCAGCCAGCTGGCCACGCCCAGTTGACCTTGAGTCAACCAACCCTCAGATGCCCAGTTGAGAAGATAAAATGGTCTGTCAGCTTATGAAAATAAATCCTGGGGCATTTTGTTATGCAGCAACTTTGTATTAATGACTAGCTGATACAACTGCATTCAGTGCAAAGCTGGACTAGAAAGTGTGGGGCTGTCTGAGGCTTCCAGGACATACACATCCATTGCCCTGACATGGAGAAGAATTAAAATTATGCTTGCACTTCTGCTTTAAAATCCCTTTAATCTACCATAATGCTTACTGCACTTCCTACTATCTCTTGTACATTGGAGGATTCTGTTACATGTGAAGAAGTTTCGAGGAGTTTGAAAAAGTATATTTTCATCTGTGCTTCTTCCAGGGACTTAGCTGTTTCCACAAACATGACTCCAAAGAAAATTTGAATTCAACTGCATTACATAGACTTTACTCATTTTGTTGGAGACATGAAATTGTCAATAATACAGGTCTTCCTAAAATGACAGTGACATGTCTGTCCAATTTTCTTCTTCAAGTGGGGTTATATAATAATAATAACTGATCAAAATTTCCAATATACCCACTGCCAAGGCATTTTCTTCTGCCATCTGTATCTTAGGGAAGTTAATTGATGACGGTGGTTTGGATTCGACATCACTGGATATTGTGGGAATGAGGAAAATACCTGTTTTACAAACCTGCCTGTATTTGGGATGTGTGGATAGAAAAGGAAGTTGCAGACTTAAGATTAGGATGACACTCATTCTTGACATTCAGAGACAATTCAAGTTTCAAATACCCCATGCAGCATATCAGATCACTTGACAGCCAGTGTGATCTGATTTGGTGATTGCAATACAAGGGCATGGTGCTTTGATGGATTTTTGCAGATTTTTAACCATTTATTCTCCACCCCAGGAGGCAAACAACTTAGCTGATTTTTTTTAAATCTCTGTAAAATGCTTTAAGATGTTTCCCATGCAGAGACAATTAAGCCAGAAAGAGACTAACTCTAAAATATGCACATTTTTCTGAAAGTTGGATAAAATTTTTACTTGTAAAAGAACACTCAAAACATAAATGGAAAATATTCAATATAAAGATCTCAGCTTCTTTAGAATTGTAATTTTAATTGCTAAGATGAATGCTGTGGCTGATTTAGCACCAGAATCATAATTGACCATAAATTTTCTCTTGTTTTTATAACCATTCCTGCAAGACTGAATGCAGTTTTAGAGCTGAAGTGAAGCTTCCCCATAAGATGTTGTTATAGATTGAATCATGTCTCCCTAAAAGATGTTGAAGTCCTAACCCCCAGCACCTGTGAATGTGACCTTATTTGTAAAAGGTCAAGTTATAAGATGGGTCATTAAGGTGGGCCCTAATCCAATATGAATAGAGTCCTTATAAAAAGGGGAAATTTCAACAAAGACACAGACATGAGAGGAGGAAAACAATGTGAAGACATACAGAGGATGTATCCTTTGAACCAAAGCACGCCCACAGATATCAGAACCTGGGACAGAGGCATGGAGCAGATTCTTCCAGCTCTGGGAAGACACTGACGCTGCCTATAACACTTTGATCTCGAACTTCTAACCTCCAGAGCTATGAGACAATAAATTTCTGTTGTGTAAGCCACACTGTTTGTGGTACTTTTTTACAGCAGACCTGGGAAACTAATATAGTTGTCAGACTTGCTCGAGCTCCTTTGATGTATTATAGATTAGAAGCTATTGATTACCATATTCAGATGAAAATGGTTCTAAGAATTACAAAATATGCATTACTCTCTTCTGTGTATGTGTGTTGCTAAACAAATAGCCCTTGCTTGTGCTGCAGACTGAAGTTTTGACCCCTTCCAACATGAGAAGTAAATATAGTCATGCATCCGTTAATGACAGAAATATGTTCTGAAATAAGGGTCATTAGGCAATCGATTTCATCATTGTGTGAACATCAGAGAATGTACTTATATGAACCTCAATGGTATAGTACACTATGTTACATAGCTCAGTTATAATATCCAGGGACCACCGTCGTGCATGTGGGCCATTGTTGACCAAAACATTGTTAGTCAGTGCAGGACTGCAGTATCCTTGCTTTTTTAAATTAAAATTCCTCACGAAATATCTATGCTCCTAACAGTCCAGGATTCAAAGTCTGGAAAAATAATATTAGGAAAAAAAAAGAGACAGCATTTAATACAGGTTTATATTTTTCCCTGGCTCTTTAAAATATTTAAATATTTAAATCTTTGTCAAATATTCAAGACAATCTAAATTAAATGAATGTTTACTTTCAGTGTTACTGGAATACTGGTTTAGAGAGCTACAATGCACTCGGATTTTCTATGATGATGTATATAATTTCAAGGCCCTGGGCTAACCCTCTTAGGGAGCCACCATTTTTACCCCTGATAACTGCATTTATTTGACAACTTCAGAATGCCTGTCTCACTTATTTTTAGTTGTGTTTTCCCTTCCTCCCTTGTCAAATCCTGCCCTTAGGAATGCCTCTGTAATGCTTCACACACACCACACTGTGAATAAATTTAAGTCAATGTCAATGTGTTAACTCTACCAGGAGCAGCCTGCACCTGTTATTATAAATAAAGTTTTATTGTAATGCTGCCAATTTACATATTATCTATGGCTGTGTTCCAGCCACCTTGGCCATGCTGAGTAGTTACAAAACAGTCTACGTGGCCTGCAAAGCTGAGAATATTTACTTTCTGCTCCTTTACAAAAAAGTTTGCCAACTCCTATTGTAAGGCATGTCTCTCTCCCCTCAAAAAGTAATAAACAAGCAAAATAATCCCCACATAATGTTTACGTTATATTTGAAATCTACAGGACATCGGAGAGTAAACAGCAAGGTTGCGAGAGATGTCCATAGGCACAGATTTCACATCAAATAAGCCAAAAACCCACTTTAAATTTGAATCTGACACAAGTCAACGTGAAAGGCGTTGGCAGGCCGCGGTTCGGCAGCTACGTTGTGCATGAGCCTGTGTGCATTCCACAGCTGCGTACCTCCACATAAACATCTGTGTGCCTCTCTTGGGTCTCATTCCTTTCTGTTCTTACAATCCGATTCGTTTCTGGACATGCAAAATATTGGTTTATTGCCAAGCCTTGAAGTTGAAGAGATGTATTTTAGTAAATACTACCTAAAGTTTCGTTTTCAAAGTTAGAGCTTGACTGATTTGGCTGTGTGCTGTGCATCAGCTTCCTGAGTCATACCCCCAAACTGCCATTGTTTGCTAAGGAACGATCTGGACTCTGGTGCAGCTGAATCCAAACCTACAAGCTGAAGTGCTATAAACAGAGATGGATTTGTTCCATAGCCTCCAATTAATCTCTCTCTTTCCCAACTCCAACAACTGTTCCTGCCTTTGGGATGATGGAAATACAATGCCTGTTACATAATCAAAACAATGTGTTATTATTGCTTTTCACACGTATATTATTGCTCTTGATAATTCACCATCCAATTATCCCCTCTGAATTAATGCACTTCCCACTCTGGCTAGTTACCTTGCTGTTGTTTATTAGCACAGCAACTACAAAAGGAAACACTTGATGAAGACAGTCAACCACAAGTGTCTGATTTGGGGCATACAGCATTCTCAGTGGAAAGTATAAAATTCCCAATAGGTGAATGGGAAACATCTTTTATCCTGGGGATACCTAGGTTTGCTTAGTCTCAGTAGATTGACTTTTCTAAATACATGGGCCAAACAAAGAATTTGTTTTAGTACATGTGATATCTAGCACTGGGTTGCAACCAATTGCAACTTGCTCATTCATTCAAAAAATATTTATTATATACCTACCATGTGCCTGGGTCTGCTTTCGTAGTGCAGTTGACAACAACATAGCAAAATATCCCTGCACAAGTGGAACTTCCATCAGAGAGTTGATATCTCCCTGATGTGGATAGCCAAGATAAGGGAGAGTCCTAATGATGTAATTAGAAACATCAGATTACTGGTTGCTAAAGCTTTTTTTTATAGATATCACAGAACTGTTGGCCTGTGTTTTTATCAGTACATGTTTTTCTTTTCCGTCTTTCTTTCTCTTTTTTTACATTTTACCGACGTTTCTCCATTGTCCGTTTTTTCAAATGTTTCAAATATTAATAATTCAAAACCATCCTGCTGTCCTAATGCTTGACTTTTAACAATATCAATTTCTCTAGTCACTCACTAAAGAGATATTTACTGAGCAGTGTTCCAATATTTCATTGCTGCATAACAACCACCCCAAATATCAAGGGCCTTAAAACATTACACTCATGTATTTGGGCAGGGCTTGGTGGCGATGACTCACCTGTCTTCCCAGTAGTATCGAGTGGCGGATTCGACTGGGCGCGGCAGGATCCACTCACTGGCAGACAAGTTGGTGCCGACTGTTGATTGGAAACCTAGTTGGGGCCTCAGTTCATCTCCACATTGGCCTTTCCTTGGAGTTGCTTGGGCTTCCTTAGAACATGGCAGATGACTTCCAAAAGGAAGTGTTTCAGGTGACAAGAGGTAGAAGCTGCCAGCTTCTGAACGCCTAGATAAGGAAACTGGCATAATGTCACTTCTACAATACTTAATTGGTCAAAGCAGACATGGAGCCAACCCAGAATCACTAGGAGAGGACAGAAATGCCACTTCTCAATGGAAGAAGTGTCAAAAACTTTGAGCTCTTCCGTGTGTCAGGCATTAACGGTCAGCACTGGAGATGCACACACGAATAAGATGTAGTTGGAATCCCCACAAGCAGAAGAACCAAGTCAAAAGAGTAGCGGTTAGGTTGTACAGTATATGTCACATTAAATTAGGTGAAAATATTATGGGTACACGGAGAAAATCGAATATTTTGTAAGCAGAAGTTCAGGAGGTAAAAACAAAGCAAATCAAAATAAACAGGCAAACAACAAAATAATAATGGGAGGCTGAATGCAGCTTCAGTGCTGAGATTGTGGCTAATAATGCAAGCTCTGTCTGTAGAATCCACATTCAATTGTTATAAAACCACCAATTTCCATAATCTGTCCCTCCTGTCATATTGACATCAATGAACTAAACACCCAAGCAAATATATACTGGGTCGACATAACCAGCTTCATTTTCTTTTTACTGTCTCTAGCCTGCTCTCCATCCCCCTACCTCCTCCACCTCCCGGGCTCCTGGCTTCTGTTTGACAAGTGCTGAAATCTTCCCAGTTTCTCTACCAAAGGCGTATTTGCCTTGAACCTGTCTCTGTGAGAACTGACCATAAGGGCCCATTTCCCATGAATCCGCTTGGCCAGATGGGGAGTTTCCTTAGCTCTGTCTCTATTGATCAGATCACAAGGAGCTTAGCTGAACCACTTGACATGATGTTCCAACACAAACACAATTCATGCCCTGGGCGGTGGGCTTCGACACCTGTTGGCTCCTCCAGATAGGTGTGTGTTCCGGGCTTATGCAAAGACAGAGCCACACATACATGTTGCTTCAAAGTTAGTTTGCCTGCAATAAGTAAGAATCAGATGACTAAGGATAATGTTCCAAAACAATGATATATTGTTAGACTGTAATTGGCCTCACAATGGGAGAAAATTCAAAAATATTTACTTATTCGGAATCTTCTTGAATCAATGCTCAGATTTACCTGCCTATTTCAGTTCACACCAATAGCTCTCCAGAGTCAATAAATTATAGAGAATAGATATTACATTATTTTTTAAATTATGAAATAACAAGTATACATGAAAATGAAGTTAGTGGAGCTCCAGAAATAAATGGGAGGTGGCGGGGGGAGAAGCCAACAGATATAAGAATAAAAATGAGAGTAAATGTAACAAAAAGCAAATTCAGGAGCACAAGCTCTAAAGTGGAGCTGATGGAAGCCAGCAACATGGAAGAGAAAAATGATATAGAAATAATTACAGAGATGGTTGGAAAAGCACAGGCAAAGGGAAAGCGGTATGGTGCAACGGATATTCCTCCATAGGAGAAGAGAACAGATGCCATCGACAAGCAGCTCAAAGTCGTAATAAAAGACACTTTATTGGGGAGATCTGAAGAGTACAAGCGACTTGCAAACCTTAGTTTTAAGTCCATAAAAAATGCTATTATATTTTCACACTTCTGTTCTTTGCTAATTAATAATGTAATCTGCTTAATTTTGAATATAATGTGTCTCCAAGTGAGACGTCGCTTCCACGCTTTCTTCTGGGCTACTCAGGAGGCAGAAGAGACGCGCCCGGCAGTGACGCTCTTATCCTGAGCGACAGACGTCACTGCCGGGCGCCAGGCGGCACGTTGGCCGGGATTTGGGCGGGCTTCCTGGGGATAAAAATGGCTATGGTAGTGATTTCTAGCTGCGCTACTATGTAGGGCACAAGGGCAAGTTTGGACACGAGTTTCTAGAGTTCGAGTTTCGGCCGGATGGAAAGCTTAGATATGCCAACAATAGCAACTACAAAAAATGATGTCACGATCACAAAAGGGGCTTATGGACACAAGAGTGTAATGGAAGAATTAAAGAGAATTATTGACGACAGTGAAATTACAAAAGAAGATGATGCTTTGTGTCCTCCCCCTGACAGGGTTGGTCGACAGGAGCTGGAAATTGTAATTGGAGATGAGCACATTTATTTTACTACATCAAAAATAGGTTCTCTTATTGATGTAAATCAGTCAAAGGATCCCGAAGGCCTTCAAGTATTTTACTATTTGGTACAAGACCTGAAATGTTTAGTTTTCAGTCTCATTGGATTACATTTCAAGATTAAACCAATTTAAATTTTATGTTTCTAAAGCTGTTTGTATATTTAATTAAGGGATGGGTAAGGGAGGGTTTATTTGTTAATTACAATATTGGGATTTTTATGAATGTGAAGCAAATTAATTTTTTTGTATGTAAACTGAAAATAAGAAAAACAAAAGATCATTATCATTTACAAAGAAATGACAGAATTGAGTAGATATGACAGAGACCACATGGCCCTAGAAATAAAAATCAGGAAGGTTAAAAGGCCAAAGCAGAGGAAAAATCACAATTTGACCTAAAAAGAATATGAGACAGTCTCACTGAGTTATAAAATACTGGAAATTCTGAGTAATAATAGAGAAAAATCTCAAACCTTCTCGTCTGTAGGATGCCTGATTGTAGGGAGGTGTCTGTCACATTTCTTTTGAGAATCACAAGCCCAGACAAGAAGGTGTCCTCTGAACATTTTCTCCATCTCTTTGTGAAATAACTGAGAGTTACTCTGAAGCACAGGGAAGAAAGAAAATTAGATAGCAGCATGTGTTAACGACTTCAGACTTTAAAAGGAAAGGAAACATATTCATTTTAGGAAGCCAGAAAATGTAGAATTATGGAGCAGTTCTAAAAATAATCTGGGAACAATTTGGTCCAAACAAAACAGCAGAGAATTAGATTTTTTTTCCTTAAAGATTGCTTTTCCAACTCAAAGCTCGTGCTATTCAAGGATTCATTTTCTCAGTTGGTGCTTCTCCTACACCTTTTGTCATTGTGTAAAGAAAGCTCTGCCCACTGGGCTTTCCTTGTGCAGCTAAGTAGCAAGGTCTCAAGGCTTCTGAGGTTCATCAAAGCTAGAGCATCTTCTAAACAGCTCTGTCCCTGCAGTCCTCATGGGAAACTGTCTATAGCCAAGTCCATCCTTCCATAGAGAAGGATGGACTTGGCTGTAGACAGTCCCTCATGTTAAGTTGTCTCTCCTCCCTCTGTTTTTGCTTGAAGCGTTAAATGTCCTTCATTGCAAAGAGCCATTAAAAGCAATTTATGCTCCAGTTCTTTATTCTCTAAGGCAGGAAATCTTGCCCATTACTGATTATTACTTTCCTATTGATTCTGCCATGTGCCCACTTGAGCCTTACAACGCAGGTTTTTAAAATAAAATAAGATTTTAGACGACACTTAGCAACTGCGTGAAAATCCAAAATGCGGCAGGAGGTGGGAACAGAACGCTCAGTAACTGCAGGCAGTGCTGCTGAGTGGAAAATCAGGCTTTAAATATCATTATTAGTGTTTATATATAAAAACCTTACATAATACATCAAAGTCAATGACTCCAAATACAAGCACCTATCATAGCGGGTCTTTCAGAAATGGTTCTTCAGGGCATGTATGTGTTTTTGTCCTGTGAGCAAAAATGAATGCATGGAAACTAATTCAACATAGCATCTAAATTTAAATGGAATAGATTTATGTTTTAACGTTTAATGCTGGCCATTCTCCCTACGCTTTGTATTGAAAGGACAGCCATGAGAGCATCTGAAAGTTGACTGAATACATAATAAGACAAGCAATAGTTCATCACACAATGAATTAAAACTTTGAGCTATTTTTCTTATTTAGAAAACAACTTTTTCTTTTCTTCTAAGAAACTATCCTGCTAAAAAAATTTATAGGCAACAATATTTACATTGTTATATAAAATGCATCTTCAAATAGAGTTTACTTACCTTATTAGGATATTCTTCAGTTTTGCAAAAAGCTAACCAGGGAATATTTTCACCAAGAAACTGACACCAAGTGGTAAAGAAAGTAACAGATAAAATGTACATTATCAAGAAACAACTATAATAGGAAAATCGAAAAGAATTACCTGTGGATTTGGACTTCTTGTTATTATGTTACCACTCTGGTTTACCTAGAATTCTTTCCTCAATGTAAACGTGGGCATATGAGACATGAAGGACATACTACCTTCCTGAAGTTTTCATTGCCTAATCATGAAACCATGAGATTCTTTAGGGTGAAAACACACTCACTGGTTCACGGCATGACAACGGATGAATGAACCATTCATCTAGCCTTGTTAGTGGCTAGATATTACCTAATTATCCCTGTCAGTACAAAATTACTGCTGAAATTTACCAAGTGGATCATTTCCTGTTAAGGACCAAAACCCCAATTGTTAAGTCAACACATTTCTTATAGAAGTGCTCAGAAGCCAAAAAGCATATTGCTCCAGGACACAGACTTATGAGTCAGACAGGCCTGGATTTCAGGCCCACATGTTCTTCTATTACTCGGGGCTAACTTCTCTGGCCTTCGGTGTCCTCCTCTGTGATCGGAAAATAAGAGTCTACTACAAAAAAATATCACAAAACACACAGACACTCACACACAAAAACGTATCAAGGTCTAAAACATACCACGCACCCCTCCCGTGATTGTTATTGATGTTACTGGACTGAGGCTTACACGGTCATATTCCAGGTAAATGCATCACAGTTCCTGCCAATCTGTAAGATGGAGAAAGAAGTTTTAGAGTTTTGAATGAAAGAGCTGCAAGGCGGGAAGCAGCTGTGAAAGAAGAGGAACCGTACACTGGCAGAGGGAATGATATTGATAATATGATGTCTTGACGGTATTAAGGACAATTCATTGAAATCATGGATTTAGAAGGAGACCAGATCTCAGCATTTCTCCTTCCAGGTTCAGCTCTATGTAAATTTGGGGGGTAGGGGGTGAGGTTTTAATTTAATCAGCACTCTCATCTGGCCAAGCGTGTAGAAAGGGGCTGAGGATAAATGCAAAGGTGATGGTTGCTGTGGATTTTAAGCCAGTTATGGAGGAGAGAGGAGTGATCAGGGAGATGAAGGCCAGTGACGGGTGGAGAGATTCACGGGTTGGAATCCCCACTGAGCTCAAAGAAATGCAGGCTGGTGTCGCCAGAAGTCATACACTGGCAAGATGGAAGGTGGTGATAAGGTCGCAGGACTCACGCAACTGTGATTCTGAAAACATACAGGTATCGACAGTAAGCAGGAAAGCAGCAAGTGGCCAGGATAGAGTAGAGGACACAGCAGCGGAGGATTCGTTTAGGGAAAAGACGTGTGGACAAAGTCCCCCACGTATCTAACTAAACAGCCCAGGATTAAGGCAGAAATGACGTTAAAGAAACTGACAGTGAGCTAGGAGCTAAAGTCATCCAGAAATGGGCATGAAGGACCCAGGATTTAGGGAATGATAATAACGATTATGGGAAAGAGATGATATTACTACAATGATGTGACCTTCAAATCTGGAGGTTTCAGATAAGCAAGAGGGAAAAGATCTGAACACCAAAACAGCAACAAAATTTGAAAGTCGAGAGAAGACCATTAATCCTAGAATTATGGGAGCCAACCAAATAGAGATTTAGACAGAAGAAATTCATAACTCCCTCATGCGCCCTCCAATTTCAAACCCCTTGCAGCAACAAATATGATAGTTTGACGTGCATTTTTCAACATTTACTCGGAATCTTTTGAGATTTAATTTTTTTAAAAAAAATGTTCTGTGAGTAATGAAAAGAATAGTTTTCCATCATTCTTTATTGAAAATGACTTAGAAGAGATCTCTCTAAGGAAAAGGGAGTAGCTGGTTGACCCTTTCAGCCTATGACATAAGTGACTTGATTTCTCAGCAAATACCCTCATCAAAAACTTCTCCGACGTGACCTAAAAATGTTACACAGTGTGCTCGGTGTTGGAAGAAATTTCCTGACAAGCGGTAAAGCACAAAATCAATGTTATCATTTGTATATGATATTTACGTGACTTTTCTTTCTGGAGATATTGTGACACTGAGACAAAGGGGAGAAATTGTTCTTTCACTACAGATGACAGGCGATGGCACTGCTCCCCGTTTCAGCCTAGTTTTCCAAGACCTGTGGACGCAAGAGCTATGTAAGAAATTTCCTAGTGAATTTTAACTTGAAATATCATTTTGTAGTAAAAATATGATGCAGAAGAAAAACTATGCAATAACTTTCAAGATTAAGAGCAGACTCGGAGGCTCTCAACATCTTGAACACGTGACTGACGATAGTGGATTGTTTCCATCAGCCACCCTGCAACCCACACCTGTGCCCCAAGCCTGGGGGCTGACTTTCTTTTGCTGTTGGGTACATTATTGGAAAGATGGAGAAGCAGTGCTTTGGGTCAGCTCATCGATGGCCTGAAAATTGCTCCAACCTTCTTTTCATTTTCTTCCTGTTTTCCTCCCCATTCTTCCCTGCCCTGTTTCTGGGGGAAAAAAACAAGTGACATTCCAGGTGAGGCTTAAACTAAGAGACCCTCAGAAGAGGCCAGGTGGAAGGTGGGGATGTAGCTATGGGTTCAGCTGACAGAGAAAGAGGAGAGTCCTGTGCAGGGTGGTTCCATAAAATTCCAACCAGCTTTCTGCTGACTATAAACAACTTAGGTTATCAGCATAACGGCTTGAGAGATATAATCATACTGTGAGCCATTTTGACACAGGTCACATCTAGATATAAGTGAGGATGCATTTCAGAACCACCACCTTTACACAGCAACCAAACAGCCACTAACAATAATTTACATCGCGATCGTTCTTTACAGCTTTGAAGACATCATCACACTTGGAGGCAATGTGCAATTATCCAAAGACTATTTACAAATTCATGGGATTTCCAGACCATTTGCATTTCCGTATCTTTCTGTAAGTACTTTGCTTTTAAGCATTTCACTGTATCTCACTGCTTTTCAGTGCTGTGGAATGCAAGGAGGTCCCAGAGGGTTGAGTTTGCGATGTGTTGGGAACCCCCACAATGCTGACACTCGGAGGACGCTTAACTAACAACCTCAGTGGGGATTCTGGATTTATGAACTACTTCCCCACGCGTGCATCTCTCACCCTTTAATTGCAAGGGGAGATATCACTGCTCACACATCTCTCTGTTAGACCAGAGTCATAGCAAACAGGAGTCACGGCAACGACCGCCGCGTGTCTCACTCGCCCCAACCCCGTCTCTGCCGTCCCAGGGAACGGCTCCTGGTCTTAAAGTCTCTGCCGCTTTGACCTTCAAACATCAGCTCGATCTCTTCCTGTCTCTACCTCCACCCAAGCCCCTCCTGTAGAGAAGTGGTAGAATTTTCTCTCAGGTATTCGCAAACGCATCCACCCAAAAGAGGCACAGTCAGACTTGAAACCAGCTCACCTTGTGGCCAGGAATGGATGGACAATGTGAGGAGTGTTGCTAGGCTCTGTCCACTGTCCCTACCAGGCAAGAGTCCAGGAATCTCAGCTCAGCTGGCTGCTTCGGATGCACATCAGGTCGCTTTGATCCTTCCCCTTTTTTGGGATTCAGTGTGCTTTTTACACCAAGGTGAGTTCTCTTGTAAGACTTTGGAGTCCAGGTAGAAACAGGGCCCAATTTGTATATATTTATGAGGCTCAAGGAGTTCCCAGATTAGCACTGGATGCTTTCCTAATACTGCAAACATTTTTGAAGTCAGTATTTTTTCATCCCCCGGCCTTTAAAGACAAGGAAATCATGTCTCAGAGAAGTACAGCAACTGTCTCAAAGTACACAGCTGGCAAGTGCAGAATTCCGAAACAGATCCGTAACACTCCAGAATCTGGATTTCACTAAGCAATTCTAGATAGCCTGTTCTTCCTACGAGTGAAACATCATTCCTAATGTAGGATCTTGTCCACAGTCTAAGGTTATACAGACACCTAAAGTTCTTCTCTCCCAACACTACCGTCTGGAGTGATACTGCAATGCTGGCCACATTCTCTCTGCGTCTAAGGCCAATGGAGAGAATTATTAACTCTTTTGAGAGGCTCAGTCCTCACCTGTCCCCACCAACCCCCGCTGCTCCCTGAATGCCCATCTTGCTCCTGTACCCAGACCCCAGCCTCCCAGCTCACCAAAGTCAACCACCTGCCCTGCAATTGTCCCGCCTTTGGTGTTGGAACAGTCACCCCTGGCTCGGTCTTGGACTCTATTCAGGGAGGATCTAATTGCACTCCATTTCATGTGCCACATTCCTCACATCTGCCGGATAATTCAGTTTCATATCAAATGCCTGGATTCAGAGCCCCAGCTCCAGAATAACAGACCATATGCAGTCTTCACAGTTTAGACGTGAGGCTTTTACCCGACCCTGCAGGCTTAGCTGGGCACCCTCTTCTGGTCTTGATCACATAGGCTTTTCAGCGAAACCTGGAGTTCCTGGTGCAGACACATCTAAAAGTATACCCAGGCTGCAAAACAAGCCAGGCACTTGCATGCCCACTATGACATTCAGGCGTGTGTGGGTGACAGTGCAGGCCAGAGAGCTCTTGTTTAGAGCCTTGCATGCTCACGACGAGAGACATTGCCTGGCCTCCCACATAGTGGAGTCCAGAGCTCTTCTCAGCCTCACACAAAGAGGGCTTCACTGGCAAGGCACTCAGTCTGGATGCAACAAGAGTTATCAGGCACTGGCATTGTCCAAGGACACAGCCTGGGGGAGGCTGGCAAGAGGGCAACCCCTTCCTGGGACTTCAAATTATTCTCTAAGCCAGCTACATCTCTGTCTTCTCTGAAACCACAGAAAACTCTCCTATGAAACCAGGAAATAGTCCCAATCCCAAGCTGTGATCTCAAAGAAGACAACCAGGGGAGACGTCCAACCCTGAAGGTCTTGGGAGGAGGGTAGATTCTCCACGATTGGGCAAAATCTCTGGAGGGAGCAGAGCAGCAAAGCCAATGGTACAGGTGGACTATGGGATGGGTTTTGTCCGTTTATCGACTGATTGACAGCAAAGAGTATTAAGGGACGCAGAAATTTACAAGCAAACACACAAGCACCCTACAAGTGCAGAAGCAGGCTGCCACTGTGGCGGGGCAGAGGAGAAGGGTGTCCGGCAGTTCTGCAGCTGTAGCCCTTCGTCAGCTGAACACAAACACGTGTTAGGTGATGACACACCCGGCCTGTGACATAGGTGTTCACAAACCAGAAAGATTCTCTGCTTTCTCCAAATACAGAGCCGTGCTTCAGGGAAGAGCAAGGTGAGGAGTGTTCCAAGGAGCCAACTCTGAAGGCGAGCCGCCCCACCCAGCTCCATCATCCCCTTTCCACATAGTGTTTCCCCAAAGAGGCAGGAGAAAGTAGTGAACTCTTCCATAAATGTGAGTGGTAAGAGGGAGTCATTCACATAGAACACGCACAAATTTATGGCAAGAAAAAAAAAATAAAGTGAGGTTTAAAAAAACACAATTTCTCCTCCCAAAAGATCTCCTTGGCTCTGAGGCTCTGTCTCACTCGAGTCCGAGAGCGTTAGATACCTTGTTATTCCTCATGCCCCGTCTGTCTCTGCTGAGAGCGTTACCCGACTAGTCCCGCTTTCTGACGTCCTGCAGGTGTCTTGCGCAGGCAGAAAGTCTTTCCTTAAATGCCAACAAGCCCAATCAAGATCGACTCCATGGTGTTTGTCTAAACAACCGGGGACAAGGAGGTTCCATTAACTGCAGTGCTGTTAATAAAAAATGGGGATGCGTTTGGAGACGTGTCATGATAGCTATGCATTTACCACACGGAAGAGAGAGAGAGAGAGAATTGAGGAAGCAGGGCTATTCAAGGCAGAGACCACAAAGTGAGCAATGTTTGGACTCCAATTTGCCTTTTGTACATTCATGCTACGTAAGGCACACCCATCTTTATTACGCATATTTCTGGAACCGGAGATGCGAGTGCTTACCCACAGGTGCAAGTGTAAGCAAACACCTAGGCAAAGAGTCAGTGATAATTACAGTGGCTATTTTAGTCCATGGCAGCAAGATGATAAGGGGTGCATACGCAAAACCAGAATTGTTGGATCTTCCAGTTTCTCAAGAGATGCTGAAAATTCAGATTTTTTAAATGTGAAATAGTCTTATCTTTAAAGGTTGGCAGGCAATTCAAAAATTTTTTAATATTGCCATCCAAACAAAAGATTATGTGGTAGTTACATTCTTATAGTCAAGTGAAGAAACAATTTAGGGTTTAGTTATATCATAGATATTATGACTTGCTGGAATTTGATGAACTCTATTCCAAATCTCTATTTCATAAAGTTGAAACAGAATTCTTACTGTCTAGAAGCATGTGAGCTTTTCAGCTAGAATTGTTTTTGTTTTTGATGTTCCTCGAGCTAGGTTGATTGGAGTAAGGTTTTGTTGCTAAGAAAGGTTTATTTAATTTAATTTTGTCTGATAAGGCTTTAATAAAAGTAGCAGCTTATAGTCTCCTGATTTGCTCTCACTGGTGAGTGTGGCTTTGTGTATGTATTTGAGTGAGTGCATGCGTGTGTGTGTGTGTGTGTGTGCATGTATGCATCATGGGCAGAGGGTGGACAGGAGGGAAGGGATGCACACGTCTGTGTCTTAGTCCATGTGAGCTGCTATAACAAATACCGTGGCCTGTGTGGCTTATAAACAGCAGATATTTATTGCTCACAGTTCTACAGGCTGGAAGTCCAAGATTACGGCGTCGCAGAGTCTGTGTCTGGTGAAACTCACCTCCTAGTTCATAGACGATTCCTTCTCGCTGTGTCGTCACATGGTGGAAGGGGCAAGGGAGCTCTCTGGGATCCCTTTCATAGGGGAACAAATCCCATTCATGAGGCTGCACCCTCATGACTGAATCACCTTCTGAAGGCCCCACCTCCTCACGCCATCCTCCAGGGGAGGTTAGAATTTCAGCGCATTAATGGGCTTACACTACTCATCATCCTCTGCCTCGGGTTATTACTAAGGAGACGCACGCATCAGCTTGTCTCATTACACAACCAGAATATTCACACACGGGGTTGTTCATAGGAGAATGTATATAACACACGCCATTTGCATGGGCAACATATGTAAACACATATTTCTGCTTGAATATGTTTATGGTTTCCAAAGTGCTCATAAGACTAACAATTGCTGACGAGGGTAGATCTAGATTACTTTTGATTGCTGTGTTTTACTATTGAATTTTTTAAAGCAAGTACGTGCAGTTTTTCAATAAATTATAATTAACAAAAACTAAAATCGAAAACCCAAATAAAATAAAAGGCAAGAGGGAAGGAAGCTGGGCAGCCTCGTTAGCATTGTGTTTTCTCTTGTGTCGATCCCAGCTGTGCTGGTCCCTCATGCTTCAGCCATTGACAGTCAGAACTCGCGAATGCTCCCAAGAGTGTGATTGATGTCAGCGGCACGTTCATAAAGTGTCAGTGAGGGGGTATTTCCCGGTAAGCGCGCGGCTGGGTAATCAGCCCTGCTGAGCGTAACACGCTCAGCAGGGATGGTCCAGAGACCAGATTGGCTTGACAGTAGAATGCGATGCGGCCGCGGGACAGTGCGGGGAGAAGCATGAGCATGCGGCGACAAGCAAACGCCGTCCTAACAGCTCCTGATGGGGGCAGATGCTCACTGCATTGACAAGCTCTTCTGCACCATCTGAGGTCTTTTCGATTGCGGTCAGGGCTGCTTTCCCCAGGGCTGTTCAGAAGCACCTGCTCAGTGGTTACCTGCAGGGTTCCCTGAACGACGCCCACCTAGTAGACACATCACCCGCCTCTGGTGGACCCCCACTGGCACAGCCCTGCACTGCCAGAGATGGCTAATTTAAACACAAGCATCTCTCTGTCCCAGAGGACGGTCCTTTTCAAGCTACCCCACGAGCCCTCTTTCTGCCTCCGGGTGCCCCTGATGGGTGCCCACTCCCCAGCATGCTGTGAGATGGGGCTCTAGTCACATGAGACACCCACAGACCTTAAAGCACCTGGTCTTGCTGGGAAAAGCTTTCCCTGCTTACAACTAACCGGGTTCAACACCACATTGCAAATACTCTTGGTCAAAATAGAGCAAATCCTGAATAGGAAACTCAGGCCAGTACGAGAGGACACAGTGAGTGTTCCAGAAACACTTGTGTTTCGCTTCTCTGCTCACAGCTCGGGGGAATGGGACGTCACCCTCGTGCCACAGCCGTGAAAGCAGAAAACGGCCGAAGGGTCTCTGCTCACAGCAAACCCACAGGGCTCCCGTCGCTTCTCCAGTGGGTCTGTCCAACTGGAACCTCGCACATCCCTGTCACTTGAAGCCAGTGTTTGAAATCACACCTCCCCTCCCAGACAGCACGGTGGGAATGTCCCCACGTGGAAAGTTAGTCCTGGTGTTGAAGCCCCATTCAACAGACCCTGGCAGGATACTGGGGAATCCAGGCCACCGCGCTTGGGTTCTAAATGACTTCAGCATAGCGACTAGAGCAATTTAGGACCCCTAAATTCTCCCTCCTACAACGCGACTTAAAGATAATGAGACGTAACAACTTAATCTTTCCTTCCAAGGTGCTCCCAACACAGCTAGAGCACTTAGCGCATCTTTCCTCTTCCAAATTATCCCCATTACGTAACCCACGTCTGTTTCTCTTCCTAATTTGGGATCGTGCCTTGTTTGTGTTATCAAAGCAAACAGGGCCTGGCAGGGAGAGCTCTGCCGGCTGAGCCGCTGACAGCGTCGGAGCAGTTACAGCCGTGTGTCTGGGGAACGAGTCTGCTCGTTGCGTTTCCCATTCTGTTGGATTCTGCTTACATTGAGACAAAACCCTGGGTAGAATGTGTGCAGCCAGAGTCTCAGTGATTTGAGATCTTCTTGACATAAATTTAAGACAGAATATGTCTACTGAAAACGCAAAACAGTATTGGATACCAGTAGGCGGTCATGTTCACGTGCCACTGTGACTTCCAAAAAGATCCTACCATCCTACACTGGACATCAGTGCTTAATATACAAGGTTTTTATAAACTAGCACTCCTCAATTCCCTCAGCCGAAGAGAGCATTTAAATAAATCCAAAACAGTGTGTCTAAAATCGGACAGCAATCTGCTTCCTGATACAAGTAAATACATCTTTACATTTATAGATATTTCTTTCATTGGCTAACTTTCCCTCTGCTGATTAACTTTACATTTCAAGTCATATATATACATGTTTATTTGATGGACATTTTTATGTGCATCTCTCAATTAAAAGTATTTCAGTTCCTCTCCAAGGATACAACCCTAACAAAAGCGGCCAAGAGCTACGATACAGAAAGGTCAATAACTAGTTTTTTCTTTTAAGGAAAATCCATGTTACAAGGCAATGATTTGATTTTAATGAAGTTGATGGTTACGTAGGCAACCCTGTCATATTGTTTATCGTGCACCATCGGCCCCCACCGTGCATGTCACGTCATTGCTGCATGGTGGGTGTCACTACCAGCATTTTAAGGTGAGGGCACTGAGTCTCTCAGCAGCTAACGACTTACTCGAGGATGGTAGTGAGATCACACTGAGACCAGAGGTGGAGCATTGTATGTCATTCACAGACTGTGAACCACACCAGACTTTTCTATATTCTGAAACAGTAACGAAAATGTAGTCCAGTAATCTATGTTCATTAATGTTTTAGCAGAAGAATATTTTTGGCACAGAAAATAGCACTCAGAACTGCAGTGTTCATTTCAGATAAAACCAAAGCTCCTCTGCTCTGTGGCTCTGAAAGAAGGGGACAGAAGCCTTGGGAGTAGGGGACACAGAGGCCATCCCAGGTGTACCAAGAAATCACATAGCAGGACCCGGGGCAGTCAAAAAGTCCAAGAAGGGATTAAGATATCTGGCAGCCAAAAGGAGGCTGCGTGTGGCCGGCAAGCACACCAGCATTGGCTTTATTTACAATTTTGACTCATTTCAGTTCTATATTGGGAAATAATTATATTTCCAAAGAGGGTTGGACTTTATTCTCTCAGTTGCATTTTCCCTTCCAGCCAATTCCGAAGTTTCTGTGTGAAATGTGCTTACATTTCCCTGCCTTTGAATTTCCATGGCCAGAGTTGACCTTTCTGTGCAACTAGGAAGGGAAAATAATTTTCATGCGCAAGTTAAATTCGCATGTGTTTGATCCCATAATTATCGTCCCTTGAAAATATGAGCTTAACCTTTGGACATTGGCAGCCCCCATGTTATTAATATATGGGTTTCTCCCTGGGATTGTGGAAAGCCAGAGAGAGGCTGGTCGTTTTCCAAGTCTTTCTTACTGCTTCACATTGTGGCCTTTTTTAATCTCCGCACCTTTTGTTCCTGCAGTGCGGAGAGAACTGCTTTTCTGCCTGGCTTCAGTTTCTGTGGTTCTCGGTTTCAGCTGTCCGCTACCTGAGCTCAGCTATGAGGTGCTTTGGTTTTCACAGTTAAGCCAGCTGTCCGAGCTGTAAACTCACTTTCTAGGAGAGGAAGGTAGGCGACTCTCTTGTTCCACGAGTAGAATATGTTCACCAGCTCCGGAGACTTTTGCAAGCCGCTCTGTGCAATGAGGAGGGGCAGGGGTTGTGAAAACAAATGAAATCGGCAACGTTTTCCATTCCTCTGGAATTGTAACTCCTCTGGGAGGTTAGAAATGTCTTCCCAGCCATTCTTCGCAGATTATATGAACCTGGGAATGCTCCTGTGGGGAAGACCCCTCTGGGAGACATTGGTGGAATGTTAACTTTGCTGTAGCCTTCTAGCTTTGGCAAAATAGGTCCTTTGGAGATTTTCCAACCGTGCAATCTGGATCCAATTTTCCCTGTCACAAGATTTTTAAATGAACGAAATATTAGACAATTGAGATAATTACCTTTCTTCTTTCATTTTGGAATCCACAGACCCTAGCAGATCAACATTTGCCAGCATGGAGCAAGTCGCGGTTGCGTGTGCTCGGTACAAATGCACGCCTACACGTGTCTGTCCCTCACGTAGGTGTTTGTGTTCTCTATTGTACATTCTTCCTTCCGTCCACCCAAAAATAATCATCCTAATGTACATTTATTGTCCACGTTCACTTAAAATGTATGTCATGGTTTTCATCTACAGACGCATGTCTACAGGGTATATTTTTGTTCTGTGTGTTCTGGTGTGATAGATACAGTTGCTCTGTGTGACAGGTTACATTCCGCTTCTTACTATTTTTCACTCAACACTGCGCTTTTCTGTCCACGATGCAGGGTGCACACAGAGTGCGTGGCTTCTGACTGCAGGATAATGCTCTGAAGTGCAAGCTCTGTGCATCCTACACACCCCCGTTTGGGATGATGTCTCCAGTTCCCGGCCGCAGCATGCAATGCCACGATGAACCCTCTCGTACGTGTCTCCTAGTGGGCCTGTTGTGAGAATTTATTTGGGTTATATACCCAGAGTACAGATTTGGGTCAGCGGTTATTTTGGTACTTAACTTGATTAAACACTATATATTTTTATATTGCTCTCATGTTGGTCTTTCTGTGGTGTCCCATGCTAATACAAATACATAGGTATTTTGTCTTTGTAGCAAAACCACGCTGTCTTGAGTACTATGACTTTTGTGTGTGTCTTCATATCTGTTAGGGCAAGTCTTTCCTCTTTTCTATTTTTGTCATGTTTTTGTCATTTACATGGAAATTTATTCTTAAATACAAATTTTAGGTCAAGTTCATCAAATTTCTAAAAGAAATCTAACTGAGATACTGAATTTACATGTTAATTAAGAGAATTCACATCTCTATAATATTAAAATTACCTCACCTCAAGAAAAGACTACCTCTACATACATTCAGATTGCCTTCTATGTCCTTTATAAAAATTTAACATGTTTCTTCATAGACATTACGCATAAAGATACTCGAAAATTATTGTTGCTATTGTGAATGGTATCATGTTTGGTTACAAGTTCCTGGTGTAGAGAATTGCTTCTGATTTTTGCAAATTTGTCTTCTTCCAGTAACCTTGTTGAACTCTTTCTCATTATAATATTTTGCCTATTGATTTAGTTGATTTTTGTAGGTAAATAATTGTTTCTTCTGAAATTAAGTAGTACAAGAAGTGCTATTCCATACTATAAGGAAAGCAAAAGAAATGAGGAGTATAAGGATCAAACTATATTGCTATGTGTTGTGAGTTTGCAAAAATAATGTATACTGTTTGCTAGGTGTAGAGTTGTACCTAACTATAATGTGTCAAGCTTATTCATGATATCATTCAGATCTTTTATGATGATGCTTTTTTTTGTCGGCTTGTTCTAACCAGTTCTTAGAGGAATACGTTACAATCTCAAACTAGAATTGTTGATAAATCAACTTCTTCCTGAGCACATGCTCACAATAATTGAGTCTTCTTATCGTATTATTCCTTGTACAGCATCATATCCCTCTTTGTGCCTGGTCATATTTATGTCTCGAATTCTGTTTTGTCAGATTTTAAGTCTGCTACTCCAGCATTCATTGGTTCATAATTGACACCAAATGCTGGATCTATTTTCATGCTTTCTCTGTCTTTTGCTAAGTAAACCCTTTACAGGAAACACATTATCGGATCTTATTTTGTAATCCAATTCCTTAACCTCCATCTTTTAATTGGTGAGAGTAGCATATTTAAAATTTTATACTGATTTGTTTCTACCATCCTATTTCTTATTTAACATTTGCTATATTTATCTTTGTTTTTGTTTTCTGTAAGATAGATGAAAGTTTTTTTCCTCCTGCTGCTGATTTAAATACAATACATTCTATTTTTCCTGTGTGCATGGCCACTGTTTATTAAGGCCTATGTACACGATTGATTGATTTCAATAGATTTAGAAGCTAAAAATGTTTTTTTGTCACATGGATGAGTTGCATAGTGGTAAAATTTGGGCTTTTAGTGTACCCATTACCCAAATAGTGTACATTGTACCCATTGGGCAATTTTTCATTTCTTACCCCCCTCCTACCCTCCTCCTCTGAATCACCAGTGTTCATTACACCACTCTATCTGAGCATGCATACTCATGGCCTAGCTACCATGTACAAGTGAGAACATGTGGTATTTGCTTTTTTGTTCCTGAGATTCTTCAATTAGGATAATGGCCTCCAGTTTCATCCAAGTTGTCGCAAAAGACATTATTTTGTTCTTTGTTATGGCTGAGTAGTACTCCATGGTGTGTGTGTCTGTGTGTGTGTGTGTGTGTGTGTGTGTATACACGCACCACATTTTTCTTACCCACTTATCCATTGTTGGGCACTTAGGCTGATTCCTCATCTTTGCAATTGTGAATTGTGCTGTGATACACATTTGAGTGCAGGTGTCTTTTTGATATAATGACTTCTTTTCCTTTGGGTAGATACCCAGTAGTGGAATTGCTGGATGGAATGGTGGTCTACTTTCAGTTCCTTCAGGAATCTCCATACTACTTTCCATAGAGGTTGTACTAATTTATATTCCCACCAACAGTGTACAAGCATTCCCTTATAGTCACTATTGATTTCTTGAACTCTGTAGTATCTAGATCTTTCTTCTATCAAGACATGTACTTAAGCAAGTTCTCGTATCTTTTTGATCTCACCGTGTCGCCCACTGTTTGATATTGTCTAGAATTTTAGTTCTGGGCTATTAAGATAAACTTTGCCTTTTTCTTTTCTAATCCCGGATTTTTTAGACAATAATAAGTATGCCTAACATATATTACCACCTTTCTTCTATATTTGTTACAGCCTTCTCCTGAAGCTGAGCTCTTCCTCCCAGACTGTTTTCAAAGTGGATTTTTTTGTCAGGCAAACCTTTTGAAAACTGTCATGCCTGAAAATATTTTTATCACACTCTCACATGTAAGTGACAATTTGGCTGGTTATAGAGTTTTTAGGTTCAAAGTAATTTTAAAATATTACTCTGATTTAGTGTTGTTGTTAAGAATTACGTTGTCAATTTGATTCTTGCTCTTTGGAAGTCTGTTGCTTTCTCCCTAGAACTGCTTGAATTCCCTTTGTTTTGGCATTTTTAATTTTTACTCTTGCTATGCTTTGAATGTCCCCTTCAAACCTCATGTTGAAACTTAATCCCCAATGTGACAGTATTGACAGTTGATTGGGTCATGAGGGCTCAGCCCTCATGAATGGATTAATATACTCATGGATTTGAGGATTAGTGGGTAAATAGATTAATGGGCTGTCATTGGAAGAAAATGGGTGGCTTTATAAGAAAAGGAAGAAAGACCTGAGCTAGTATTTTGGCATGCTCAGCCCCTTCCCCTTGTGGTGCCCTGCACTGCCTTGGGACTCTGCAGAGAGTCACCAGCACGAAGGCCATCAGCAGATTTCACCTCTTGACCTTGGACTTCTTAGGCTCCAGAACTGCAAGAAATAAATTCCTTTTCTTTATAAATTGCCCAGTTTCAGATATTCTGTTAAAAAGCAACAGAAAATAGACTAAGACAACTCTAATATGCCCAGTTGTGAGTTTTTTCTTATTCATCATGTTGGGAACTCTCTGAACGATTTCCATCTAAGATCTAAGATCTTTTTCTTTCTTTTTTCTTTTTTCCTTTAACAATGAAGTTTTTCTTCATTTTTTTCCAATGTCTCCCTTCCATTTTTTCTCAGACTTTCTGGATCTTCTCTATTTGTTCGTAGATACGTTTGTATTTCCCATGTTTTTGACATTTCTATTATATTTTTAGCTTTCACAACATTTTATGGGAAAATCTTGAAACCTATCTTGCACGCACCCATTCTTCTTCAGCGGTATCATTCTGCATTTCAGCCCAACACCCGTGTGCTTTCTTTTAACTATCGTGTATTTTAACTAGCTACATGCTGATGTTTCTACATATTGGTTCATTTGCATAACATTATTTTGTGCTTTATAGTTCTATATTCTTCCAGTATCTCACCGAGTTTATTCATTATGTTTACATTTTGGGACCATCTCTTTCTAACCTTCTGCTTCTGTGAGTATATGTTTTTCAGTTTGCTTTCTTTTCAGTGCTTGCACTTTGGGGATGTCTAGCTAGTTTAGTCAGTGAGTGCGTGTGATTCAAGGACAGGGTTCTCACCTGGGAGCAGTGTTGTCCCCCGGAACGTTTGGCAATGCTGGAGCTATTTTTGGTTGTCACAACTGGGCGAAGGGAGACGCTCCTGGGCATCTAGAGGGTAGAGGTCAGGAATGCTGCTCCACACCCAAAGGTGCACAAGACAGCCCCCACGACACACACGCACACAAGAATGATCTGGCCCAAATGGCATTGCTGCTGAGGTTGAGAAACCCTGACCTAACAGTCTCAGCTGCTCCATGTGCCAAGGAGGGGCTGAGTCCCAGGGGAGAAGGCCCTTGGTGCACAGAACCAGTGCCAACCACGTCCTTTCCTTCCACAATGCCTGACAGCCCCCTGGTCAGGATTTTCCCTAATGCTCTTGTCTAAATTCTGTCTCCTGAGGTTGAGCCTCGCCAGTGCTGAGTTTTGCAAGGGGTGTGGGCAGAGGAGGAAATGCCCAAGAAGGGCATCTCACCAACTTACAAATAAATTATGGGTGCCTTATGAAAACTAAGATATTGAAGTGATTATTCCTATAAATTGCATTCTCCATAAATGGGCGATATAATGGATTTTTGTAAATAAGTTTCAGTGGTATGGAGTACATTTATGAGTTGTTTTCCCCCTCTTTTTGGGCAGAAAATTATTTTTCTCTTGACTCTGACAGTTACCATACATATAAATATCTAAACGATACGAAAAATTAATTTTGTTCCCTTTTCAATTTCTAGTGGATACTGTTTAACATCACAAGTCCTTTTTAAAAAAAAATCTCAGTGAACAGAATCTCACTCCTGGCCACCAATAACATTAATCAAAGTAGTCTTTTATGACATTTAAATAAATGTATTTTTCTTTACACACACAAGGACAATGTAGACGGTCTGTAGGAACTGGGTATTTATCACAGTGAGATATTCCGTTATTGCACTGCCATTATTCAGTCATTGATTCAGGGAGCAAACTGCTGAGGACATCAAGAGATCTTCATGGCAGTACAAAGGGAAAAAAGCTTATGAAAATTGAAAAATTGCTTTCATGGGCCCCCTCCTATCTTATTTTTAGACATTACTTATATGGCTTATCTGCATACTTAGGGTTCAGACTTAACACTTTCATGTGAGAAAGCAATTTTCACGTACATGCATGATACACAATTCAAATAATGCATTTTAGAAAAAAATTAAAAACAAGCTTAAATTTGCTTTCTTAAAACTAGGTTTGTATATATTCAAATGTGTAAGGGAAAAAGGAATTTATTTTTTATCCATCTCCACATCCATCCATTTGTTTATTTATTAATATCTGTCATCTATTCTGGTGGTTTGGTACATAACAATTTTCCATCTCATTGAGATCAAATGGTCAATTATCCAAGTCTAAACATAATAATGTTTTGTGAATTCTACTATATCATAAGCACTGCTAAGCTGGGAAAAAAACAAATTTGATAAAAGCAGCACAAAAATGATCTCACAGTAAACTCAAGAGTAACCCGAATAACTAAAGATTTTATGCAAATACAGTTAAAGGACTATCGGCCTCCATACCGGCAGGTTCTGCGTCCGCAGATTCAGCCAACCATGGATCAAAAATCGTGTCTGTATTGAACACGTACAGATTTTTTTTCTTGTCATTATTCCCTAAACAATGCAGTATAACAACTATTTACATAGGATTTACACTGTATGAAGTACCATAAGTAATCTGAAGATGATTTAAAGTACACAGGAGAATCTGCATAGGATATGTGCAAATACTAGACCTTTCCATATGAGGGACTTGGGTATCTGTGGGAGGTCCTGGAACCAGTCCCCCATGGACACTGTATTTCTACAAAGTATAATTTACAATGAAAACAAGTATGCATAACACAAAAGTTAATAAAGATAAAACAGTTGCTTCCTCATTTAAATTTTCAATTCTGGTCTTCTGTTTGTTTTAGATCAAGGAGCCAGTAACCTACTACCTTCAAGCCAAATCTGGCCCCCAACTGTTTTATAAATAAAGTTTTATTGGAACACAACCAGGCCCTTTAGTTGATGAATTGAGGCCATCTGACTCACAAAGCCTAAAACAATTGCTCTCTGGCCTTTTATAGAAAAAGTTTGTGCACTTCTGGGAGTTGGCATATTCTCCCTATCACAGTTTGGCTGTGCTCAGGGTCTTCCCCAGATATCCAATAGGATGAACCTTGTCATAAAGTTGTTTCTTCTCTTGCCATGGGCTGGAATGCACAACTTTCCCTGTCGTTGGAACTGGTGACAACAGCTTCCAAATGATTTTATGCTTTCATTACTCATATATTGTAAAATTATCTGAACAAATATTCTCTTTGTTCTAAGCTTGAACAAGCAGTGATTCATATGTTTGTTGGCAAATGAGAACCTGGATGATAATCAATAGTATCAAATAGCTGCCATCAAGTAAAAATTCTTCTAACAAACCCTTTGTAGCAGCGTTGTGTAAATGGATATGGTCTTGATTTATTAGAGAATGGGTGGATGCATAGTAAAAGGTATTGATTTTTCAGTTTTCCCCCCCAGAAACTGGTAGCACACAATTGATTTAGAGTACCATTAGTGTTGTTATGGTTCTAAGCACTTTTTAATTGCCATCATTAGTTTTCCTATAACTTAAGAATTATTGCGGAGTACATTTTTAAATTCCCAGACACAGGGGGCTTTCTTAACTATATTTTTATTATTGATTTCCAATTTATTGGCTTGTGGTCATTCTCTATATCTGGGGTATAGGTTTATGAATACATGATGTATCAGGCTTCTTAACTTAATTGCTTACGTCTATCTGCTTTCTAATACTCAGTTATCTTAATCTGCCAATTTCTGATAAAAGCATGTTAAAATCTTAAAGCTGCTGATGAATGTTCCCATTTCTCTTGGTAATTCTTTCAGTTTTCCTTTTTGGAGTTCAAGATGTGTACAATTTCATAATATTATATCTTCTTGCTAGACTTGCCCTTTTGTGTTTATTAGGTACCATCTTATTTTACCGAGAACAATTTGTGCATTAAATTCTATGTTGTGGGATATTTGTATTACTAACCATTCTTTTTGTTAGCATTCTCATTGACTTTCATTTAGCTGTGTCAGCTTACATGGATTTGTAGTAGGTAAATCCATTTACACTGATGGTAAATACTGATATGTGGGGGCTTATTTCCACCATTGTATTTTGTGTGTTCTATTTTACCATTGCTCTTCTGTCTTTCCTTTTTTCCCTCTCTTTCTACTTATTTTTAAATGTTTAATTTTCTTTCATTTCCTCTCAATTTGGGTATCTATCATATTTCTATACTTATAATAGTTACTTTATTATATAACTAAATATTAGTTTGTCTAATAAAATCTGAAGTTATTCAGTGATTGCATTCCCCATCAACACATGACATTTCTATCTTATTATTGTTGCCAGAGTTTTTTATTTTAAAATTTGAATACAAACATGCCATTTTTACATCCAGCACTTGAATAAACTAGTTGGTGTTATTTCATCCATTTCTGTGTACGCTGCTGCTTCCCGAATGCCAACCCTACTCTCTTACCTTCATAATGAAGAACATCCTTGAATATTTCTTTAAGTGTCAGTTCCAGAATCTGTGTCTGGAAAAATGTCCTTGTTTTATGTGTGCTCTTGAGTGCTAAGCTGGCAATTGCTTTCCTTCTGACCTGGATTGCTACAGATGAGAAGTCCGCCGCTAGATGAATTTCAACCCCTGGTAGGTAATCCAGGGTTTCTTTGTGGCAGCTTAAGATTTTCTCTAAATTTTCAGTGGTTTGCAGCCAATTACAAATCCAATGCAACAGGTTTATATTTATTTATCTTTTCAGTCCATAGAATGCACTTTTGATGTGAAGACTTCAATTCTGAATAATTTGGGACATTATCTTATTCTGAAAAAAATACATCAGCTATTATCGCTTCAAATCTTGTTTATCTGCAACTCCATCCATTCTCCAACCATTTGTCTTTTATGAAACTCCTGCTAAAGTAATATTACAGTGTCTCAGGCTGCCTCTGATTTCATAGTTCCTCTTTTATATTTTTATATTTCTTTTTAAATATCTTTTTCTTGCTATTCTGTTTGTGCTAATGTTGCACCAATGTACCCGAAGAACATTCTGAAAAATTTTTTGCTATAAAAGAACTTTCATAATTGATTGACAACCTCAATGGGCATCATGAAATCATGGCTTCTGCAAAAACAACCTGTCATCGGAGTGGAGATTAACAGATGATGTGATGAGCTACGCAGAGGTGGTGTGGATATAAAGACAGAACTGGAGAAAAACAAGGAAACTCCCCAGCGTCATGAAATTTCAAGGGTAGGATTTATAACCCTCAATAGAAGGAGTAAAGTAATGCTATTTTACTGAGAAATTGACACAGTGGGAGATAAAGTTGTTGACAAGAAAAGCACATGGATCTCTCCCAGGATGCAGAGCAGAGAACAAGGCACAGAACCCGATGAGTCAAGACATGTAAGAGCACAGAGTCCCAATGTGGGAATTACAGATGCTCCTTCATCAGAGTCAAAAGCAGGAATAATTGGAGCAGATGCAACCAGTAAGCAGAGATTGAGGAATGGTAGACTAAAATGTAAAACTTGAGGTCAGAGGTCAAAAAGCCTCTAGACAAAAGTAAAGAAGAGAGGAGGTTCTAGCAAATTTCTGAATTACACAAATAAAAAGTATCTACTAGCATCCAAGCAAATATGTGTGTTTGTTTACTAAGGAATAAATACCAGGCTAATTACAGACATTTCTACTAAAAATTAAATTCCCAGGGACAAAGAATAAACATATTCAAATTCTGGAGGAAAAAAATGATAATACTATAAACCTTGAATTTCATAATCAGGGTTTCATTCAAATGTAAAGGCAAAATAAACTCATTCTCATGCATGCACGCATTCAAACATTTTCCAGGAGCTCTTTGTAAAAATTTCTTGAAGATGGACTCCAGCCAATGGAAGAGAGAATCAAAATTAAAGTACTCCATAATTTATGAGTCCTTGTCTAAGTTAGCCATGTAATAACCAAGAAATCACACACTAAAAATTGTTTTAAATGGCTGGCAAGTAAGGGAAGGGAAATATGAAGAAAAGATACTACTAAAATATCTTTATACATGAAGGCAAACATTGGCAATGCAGATATCAGTTATCAGAAAATTATAACTGTGAAGCACCTCAGAGTCCTTGGATGGAGATATCTTCTTTTTAATGTAAGTTTACTTCTTAAGTGACCTCCTCCACTATGCACAACTTTCTATACAATATAGAGTTGACCCTTGAACAGTGTGGGGGTTAGGGGCTCCAACCCCCCAACAAAGTCAAAAATCCAAATCTGATTTTTTGCTCCCCAGAAACTTAACTACTAATAGCCTACTGTTGACTGGAAGCCTTACCAATAACATAAACAACAGGTTAACACATGTTTTGTATATTATATGCATTATATACTACATTCTTACAATAAAGTAAGCTAGAGAAAAGAAAATGTTACTAAGAAAGTCATAAGAAAGAGAAAATGCATTTACTATTATTTATTAAGTGGAAGTGAATCATCATAAAGGTCTTCATCCTCATCATCTTCATGGTGAGTAGGCTGAGGAGGAAGAGGAAGTGGGGAGGTTGGCCTTGCTGTCTCATATGGGGCAGAGGCAGAAGAAAATCCACGTATGACTGGACCCCTGCAGCTCAAACCCATGTTGTTCAAGGATCAACCGTATACTATAATGATATGTCCTCAGCCTCAAGCTCTCACTTAATCACCAGACGTCTCCTCTTATTTCTTCTTGGATGCTCTCAAGGCACAAACTTATCATGCCTGAACAGACCCTTGATTCCAAGAGCCTCTAAAACCTTCTGCTACCCCTGGGTCCCCACCACAACGAATGGCCCTACCATTCACCCAGTTGCTCAAGGCCCCGTTTCAGGTGTCATCTTCAGCTCTTCACTTTCCATCCTCCCCTTGTGCAAATTGAAGTCCTGTGTGCTCAAAAACAGCTCCAAAAATTTTCAAGAATTTTGGCTACATAAACAAGAAGAGAGGTTATGTAGGAGGTGGAAGGTGACATGGCATCAACAAAAGGTCTTTTGCTAGTCTGTTAATTTAGAGAGGAAAAAATTGGATCTCGTTTCAAAGGAATAAGTGGATAAAGAAAAAGAGAAAGTACAGGCGAGTTTGGAAGAAAGTCACTGAAGCACAGAACCACAGAAGGCAGGAAGGAGGAAAGGGGCTCCAGTGTGTGGAGGTCAGAGTTAGCCTTGCAAGTGGAAGAGAACTGGTGGGAGGAGGGAGAGATGAGAAACAAGAAGAAGGCAGAAGCTCTTAGAGAATGGGAGAAAGATGAGCATGGGAACGTGGGCAGAGTATATGGAACTCTTGCGTGCCCTGCAGAGAGCGCAAATCAATGATCTGTAATGGAATCCAAATGCACGTTTGCAAAACACTCTACAGAAGGCTCCTCTTCCCAGATATGGGTTTGTATTACAGGAAGGGGATCCGCGACGGAAGTACTATTGCCAAGCAGGTTGGGTAGAAGAACAAATGTTAAAGATATTGATAAAATATTTGAAGTGATGGAACATGGAATTTAAGCCCCACATAAAAGAATGTAGAAAGAGGAGGAAATTGATAAATAGCGAAAACATTAGTAACAATCCCTTCTCAGTAAATGGCAACTATAGTCATAAATCCCCAAAATATATATTAGTTCCCTAGAGTTGCTGTAACAACGTACCGTAACCAGATGGCTAAAAACTAGAAGAATTTATGCTCTCACAATTTTGGAGGCAAGAGTCAAAATCAAGGTGTTAGCAGGGTTGTTTTGTTCTGAAGGATCAGAGGGAGGATTTGCTCCATGCCTCTCTTCTGGTGGTTCCTGGTCATCTTTGGCACGCCTTGGTTGGCAGCTTCGTCACTCCAATCTTTGCCCCCGTCTTTACATGGCCGTCTTCCCTCCGTATGTCTCTGCATCTCTTCTTATAAGGACACCATTCGTACTGGCTTAAGGACCCACCCTACTCCAGTATGACTTCATTGTAATCTGACTAATTATATCTGCAAAGACCCTATTTCCAAATAAGTTCATATTCTGAGATTCTAGAAAGGGCATAATCCTTGGTGGCTCCTTCTCCTTCTGCTACCCAGGCTAATACTCACCACATCCTAGTAATTCTGTCTTCTATAGAATATATATGGAGTCTATGCGATTTCTCCATACTCACCCCTTCTGGGGCAAGCCAGCATCTCATTGCACTTGGATTACTGCTACTGCCTTGGATGCCTATCCACGCTCCTAACTCTAAGTTTTGAACAGGACCATCTTTGAAAATGCAAACTTGATGCTATTTACACTCAACTAATACCACTCAATGGTTTTTCATTGTTCTAAGAATGAGAACAGAATACCTCTCCAGCTTTCTCTCTAAGCTACAGCCATGTCAAATGTGCCGTGTTTCCTTTAGACTTTGTGTTTCCTTTAGCCTTTTAACATCTCACAATGTGCCGTGTTTCCTTTAGACTTGGTATCTCCTCTCTGTGGAACAGCCCTCTACCTACCTCAGTCAGGTCCCTCTTTCTGGTCTCAGATTAGACAAATGTCTTTTTTGTCTTGCTCAGACTTCCTCCTTCCTCCCCCTACCCACCACCACCATCAGAAACTGGGTTAATTTCTCTTCTACTCGCTCCTATAACACTGTAGACTTACCCTATTGGCACACTCCATAGGGTGTTGTCCCATCATTTCCTGCTTATCATCAATGTCTCCCATAATGAAACAGAAATCTTTTAGAGTCTGGAACCTTGTTTATGTTATGAATAGATGAGTGTTGGCCATGCCTCAACCTGTGCTTAGCACATCGTTAAACCTCACTGAATATTTGCTGAAGGGTCTACTGGCTTCTCTTCATTCTGAACAGTCTTGCTCGGCATTTGTCAGCTAAGTACAAAACTATGCCTGTGAGACTCTATGGCTCCATCACGTGTCTTATAACAAACATTTGATATTGCCTGAAACACTCTTTTTTCCTTCCTTCCTTTCTTCCTTCTTTCCTTTCTTCCTTCTTTCTCTCTTTCCTTCTTTCATTTTTATTTTTATTTGGGGTGGC
Source organism: Lepilemur ruficaudatus (assembly GCA_963574885.1). Lineage (NCBI taxonomy): Eukaryota > Metazoa > Chordata > Mammalia > Primates > Lepilemuridae > Lepilemur > Lepilemur ruficaudatus. Next base: position 34,409 of record CAUYRT010056687.1, read on the forward strand.
AGTGCGTGCAAAGTCTGTCCCTACAGACAGCAACCATTGTCTTCCTCTGCAGCTGGTCAGCACCGTCCCAGGTGAGGGAGACCCCACTCAGCCTGCTCTGCCATTCGGTACCAGCCCCGGGAGGTCTAAAGTTATTGATTTTTTTCTCCTTTACTTTCCTTCAGAGGTTGGCAAAAATCCAGGGAGAATTCAAGCCCCACCTCACTCCCCTGCAAAAAAAAAGGCTACCCGTTTTGAATCTTACTCAGCTCTAGAACAAATTATACATTTTACCAGTATTTAAGAAAAAGGCCACTTCATCTTACTGAAAATTTGAACACACGATTATAGGAAAGCAAATTTAAAAATATAAGCACTTGTTGAAAACTTTTCTCATCCTTGCTCAAATCAGGACGTGGGCGGGGCTCAGAGGAGCGAGTAGTCTGGTGCAACTGCAGAAAGTCCCCCACTGATTGCCCCGTCCCGCTGCTCAGCGCATCCTCCGTCTGCTTTGGGGAAGCAAGCCCTCCAGGGGGCACAGTGGGCTCTCCAGTGTCAATGGCACTGCAAGGCCTTTATACAGTTACAGAAACGAGTTCTGGAAGAAAGCTGCCCTGCCCCCTCCAGTCTGCACAAATTAACCACTGAAAAGCTCTTCAAAACCCAAAGCATCATTTAAACAGGCCTTAGAGGGGAGTGACGCGATGCAGAGCAGCCCTTACATAACCCGCGCCTGATAAGACGCGTGGAATAAGAAATGAAGAAGCGGAAAATTAATTCCAGGCAACATCTCTTCTCCCTTGGATTCAAACGTGCTGATGATGTTTAATTTTTCGGCGGGGTGGGGAGAGCCGTGTAACGCCATCGTGACATAGACATCTGAACGTCTCGAGGGAAGCAATAGATCCTCAAAATGAGTTTTAATAGATATTTTCTCTCCTAAATTTGCAATAATTTATCAAATATTTCACAGGAGTATGAATTCGTGTTGAAATGAGCATAACCATTCTAAGCCCGCAGTGGTAGACAGAGGTAAAAGAAGTTGCTTTCAAGTATTTTATTATAAGTTTTTAATCTAAAAGGGAAAAGACTAATTGAAACAATAACATCAGCAAGGAAGGGAGATTAGAAGGTTGGCCACTAAGAAAATACTAAAAGCTTTAATGCAACATTGATTAACATATTCTCTGACTGTAATTCTCCGTGGCTTTCTCTGTGCAGAAATTGCAGATCTGTGTTCTGCCAGGTACAACCTGAGATGCTCGTTTTACCTTAGCAAACGGAACCTGGGAGAAGGGTATACAGAGCCTCTCTCCTCCCCTACCCATGCCTTTGGCAAACTTCAACCCTTCCAGCTACCCCTGGTATCAGAGCTGTTGGCTAATTTACACAGATATTAAGGAGTTCCAAATCAACAGGGATAATACCAAAAAGTGCTGTTCTAAATTAAGTGGATTTGGAACCTCCCATCAGTTGAGGAGGGTCTGATGGCAGAAAGCTATACCAAGAGCCCCTTGAGGGATGGTTCATCTCGGCTGGTGTTGTGTGCTCATTGTGGTCAAAGGGAAGAACTGAATCTGACAAAGCCAGTGGCCATCCCAGGAGGTCCCCTTACCAGCTCCTTTGGGGACAGTGATTTGGCAAGTGAGGATGAGGTAAAAACCTCCTCCCTGAGCACAGAAAGTAGACCACCTCCCTGGAAAGACACCGAGGACAGTGCATCTGCGTGCCCCAGCACAAGCATGTCCAGGCGTGCTGGTGGCAGGTCTCACGTGGAACCCCGTATGCAGGCAGCAGCTCCAAGGCATGGAAATGTGCCCGAGGTCTACGGCTTTTCCTGAAGCCTAACACGTGACTTTCTGGTCGGAAGCATCAGCTGTAAGCATTCCCTGCTCTCATGTGAATGCTGTCAGCCCAGGGAATTTGGATCTCGACCTATTTATTCCTCCTTTTGTGGCTAGCTGGTCACCCTCAGCAAAAATAACAGCAAAAACAGATGAGATGCCATTGCCAAACAGCACCCACTCTCATCAATAGACAAAATCCTTTGGAATCCACTTAATGTTCATCTACAAATATTAGCTTTGCCACCCTGGTTTAAGATGCTTGAGAAGGCTGAGCTGTGCTAACATAATTAATTTGCTGAGTATATACGCCCTCATCAGCAGGGAAAAGGTAAGCCCCAGGCCCAGAGATTGCATTAAAAATTCCCAATGAGTGGGTTTTACAGCAATGAGTATTGAACAGGGTCCATTGTTTTTCTCTCTTCCAATGTTACCGGTGTTACTTAATCCCTAGTCAATGTGCTATTCCACGTGCCCATGTTAGCAATACTAACCTTACATAATCCTTTGACATAATAGTATTACAGCCTCGGTAGAAAATTGAGCAGTTTGCAGCTGAGTTTCCGGGACTGGCCCAAGTTATGAGGCTGGGAATTGCAGGACAGAGTCGTGCATGAACGTTCTCACTCTGCTCAAGGGCTCTTTCCATCACATCAGATTGTGAAGTGGGTGTCTCCCTGCCTTTCCTGCCATCCTCTTTAATCTCGCCCCTAAATGTTTGTTGTCTCTACTACCACCAAATTTGCACTTTACCTGTTGAGAGTTGACCCATCCCGCAACCCCATCTCTAAAGCCACTTCCTCCGTGCAGGCTTCTCTGGAACCCTTAATCCCAGGACCCTTCTCACGGCATTCTGATGATGTTTATAACCTTCTCCTTTGCTATATATTTAGTTTCTGTATTCAAATCTTGTTTCTCCAGTTCTATTTAAGAGCCGGGAATGAATCTTCTTTGTGATTCTGAACTCGTGTCTTCCGTGGTCTGTAACGGCATTGAGTCACGAGGCATGGATTGCATCCTGGTGACTGACTTGCCCTGCAAAAGCAAGCACGCCTCTGAGAGTATGATCTTTTCTACCTGCAATGGCAGGATTTGAGGTCTTCCCTGCATAGAAATTGATCCTCCTCTTACTGCACCACAAGCCAAAAATTGCATGGATAGAAGCAAATTATTTTCCATTGAACATTGGCCTCTCCAAATGCTGATTGTCATGGGAAAGATAATGCATTGCTGTTTGCACATTTTGCTTATCAGATTTTTTTTTTTCTGGGACAGAAAAAGAGATGTGGAATAGCATGAAAGGATTGGCTACTTACCAGAGAAGAAAGACCAAAAATAAACAAGTCAGAAGTGAAGAGGGAAGGCTCTAAAAGTATGTAATTGATGTCCCACTTTTTCCCAGAGCTAGCTCTGCAGATAACAACAGCTGTCTTAGAAAGTTACTCCTTCGGGGTTGGTCAGTGTCTCTCCTAGCCCAGCCACCGCTCACAAGTTTTCCTGAGAATGTGCTAATGCAGGGCACTGACTGTGGTATTACTGTGTTCCCTCTACTAGGCTGGTCATCTTTGCAAAAATCTGATATTCTTGCACCACTTATTTGAAAGTGAGACCTCTGTAATGAGGACTGAACTCTGACTTTTCTTTTTCTCTTGCCCAAATTCCTTCATAAGAGGTCTGATGAGTCATGCCTTACAAAGGACAAAATCTCATTAGCTGGGTTTTTATTAACCTGGTATAGTGCGGCTTACTTTCTAATCTAAGTCTGGTGTGGGATCACGTGACAGACAGCAGACCCCTATCTTAACCCAAGCATTCCTTTCTGCTGACTCCAGGTCGTTAAACGAAGCTTAACACTTTCAACAAACTGCCAAGTAAAGAATCCCTAAAAGCTGCCTATGACTTCTAAGCCCCTGCTTCAAGATGTCCTGCCTTTTAGGACCAAACCAATGTATGCCTTCCATGTACAGATTTACGGTCTCACCTATAATTCCTGTCTCCATGAATGTATAAAACCAAACTGTAACTGGCTTCCTCAGACACATTTTCTCAGGACCTCTTGAGACTATGTCCCCCAGGCCAACAGTCACACATATTTGGCTTAGAATAAACCTCTTTAAATTATTTTACAGCATTTGGGTTTTCTCTGTTGACAATTGCACATTTGATTTTAATTACTAAATTTCTTCTTCTTTCCATCCAAATTGGATTTCCAGATCCAACATAACTAGGCAGAAAATCCATCCATTACTAATTCTGCACATGATTATGATGATATTTAGAAAATGAAATAACTGCATGTTTTAGGTACGGGAAATAAACACGACAACCCAAACTGCACCTCAGGCTAAATTTCTGAAAGAGCCCAGTGCACTTGCTTATAGCATGAGTATATCAAAGATATGCACGCCCTGAAGTGCCACAGGCAAGAGCAGGCAGGAATCAAGTAAGAGTGTTTGAAAATGGCTAGGAAAATGCGCAATTATCCAGTGGGTTTGCACAAGCAAGGAGCAGATTAAGCCACTGTGGGTTTTTCCTGGCTGGGCAGATGCAAACAGCGTATTTTAAAATTTTCCACTGTGTGTTTTTCCATTCATGAAAGAGTCAATTTAATAGCTGTAAAGAGAGATAGAAGCTTCTCAAAGTTCAGTGACTCACTTCACTTTTGGACAATTAGGGCAAAAGAAAGATAATTCTACAAAACAGTCTTTGCGGCATGCACGGCAGAAGCTAACCCATTTACAATGGCGCATAATTGGCTCCCTTTAAAGTAATTAAGTGTCACAGGGAGGCAAAATACAAGACCAGATTTTAAAACCTTTTGATATCTCTAACTCTGATGATGTTGAAGGAGCACAAGTGACCCAGAAAGGGTGAGTCATCGTATTGAATAGGTGAGAGCTGTCTGGCAGCAGAGCTCCTTGCAAAGCAGGGAGCCGGAGCACATTTTTGCACATTTCTTTAGTCCACTCCTCGGACTGGGTAATTTATAAGTAATAGGAATTTGTTACTCTGGAGGCTGGACAGTCCAAGAGCAAGGTGCCAGCAGGTGCAGTTTCTGGGGAGGGTTGCCCTCTTGACCTCGACTCTATCACTTTCTTCCCATTCAAATCCAATTGCAATGTCATGTAAACTCCCAGTGACATGTCTTCCACTTGCTCTGGAAGGTCTCAGCTCTCCAGGACTCCTGGCTCTGGGCCATCTTCACCTGCTCTTGTGGGTTCCAATCACATTTGTCTTTGTTCCTACCTCCCAGACCCTGCACAGACGTGCAGCCCCATCTTCTGCTCCCAGCTCCGGACTATACGTCCGCATCTTCCTGGATGTGTCCATCTGGAGCTCCCTCCCTCATCAACCACACAAGTCATTTCCCCAGCCCCTTCCGGAGACCCCCCTTGCCGCAGTCTTCATCCCCTGATCTTCTCCTACTGACCAGAAGCCACACAAGTTGTCCTTGGACATATTTCTTGAGTCATTCACCTCAGCCACGTACAAGGAAGATCCTTTGCATACTGTCACCTGAATAATTGCAAATTACCATTTTGCTGACTTTCGCTACCTCTAGACTGTTCTCTGTCCAATCCACTCTCCATGTAGCTGCAGACTGATCTTCCTAAAGCAGCCATCTGGTTCACATCACTGATTAATGTCCCACAGAGGCTCTGCTTTGCCTCCAGGAGAAGCCAATTGGTTGATCATTGCACGACATCTGGACAGTGGCCCCAGCCACCCCCCACTGCAGGAGCATAAAGGACCAAGAGCCCAGCTCTGGAATCCATCCCTGTGTGTGCACTGAGGTCACGCCTCCGCTGGGCTGCTCCCACCAGTGGTTAGACCTGGTGACAACACTGACCCAGACCCATTCTGGCAGGCATGGGACTCCTTTGTCTGCACGCTTGGGCTCAAGACTCCCAGCAGCTTGGCTGAACCTTCCTGAGAGTTCCTGGCAGTCCGGGTCCAAGGTTTCCACTCGACCTTCTCTTTCTCCTTCATTCCAGGGCAGATTTCGTCATGGTCAGGACCATCTGATAGTGACCTCTGGCTCCTTCCCTATTGCATTTCACACAGGCATTTCCCCGAATAAAATCCTTGAGAGTTTAATGCGCAAATCACTCTTCTTCTCTGAGACCATTATCTCTTCTCTAAAATGCAGCTGTCTCACACACACAGCTGCGATAGCTGAGAAAACGCACGCAAGGAACCTGCTTCCCAGGCTGGCACGAGGCAGGTGCTCCCTTTGTGTTATTTTCCTAGTCTTTAATTCCTGTGGTCATAAAGATGCAATGTCTCTAGTCTAAATGTTTATACTTTATATATTTGATGAGTTTTAGATGTAAGTGAGTCGATACATTTTGTCTTTTATTTCTGAATGAAAGGACGTGAGAAAGACCACAAGAAACACATTGCTCCAAATTCATTAGAAATATCAGAAGTGATAAGTGCTTCCATTTAGACTTTTCACATTGGCTTGAAAGTGACTCACGACTGTCCCTTAGAGATGGGAGGGCCACACTCTATCAAGACCCTAAGGCCACCAGAAAAAAACATCAAGGCTGACCTTTTTTCTTTTTCTACACTACATTGACTGACAAGGATTATAGAGAAAGAATTGGCATTTGTTAGCATGCTAATAAATGCAGAGGAATACAAAAAAGATATTTCAAATGCAAGAACAAAAATATAAATATTGTACAAATGCCAAGGTACTCTAGTCCCATGTACTAAAGAAAGTTGATCTGGTTTACAAATCACTCCTGTCACTAGTTTATTCTATTTTTCTTCTTCCTACTAAGAAACTTTTTGACTCATACCCACACACAAAAAAAGAAATTTTATACCAGATATGAGCCAGATGAGAGAGAATTACAAAATTAACATAATTCATTGTTGCACACAAGATTTCTTACCAATGTGTTTCAAGATTATTTTTAGAATACATTGATTTATTCTTTCTCTCACATCCTTATAGTGGTCATTGCAAATTATGTAGTTGCAAATAAAACGTGTGGTATCAAAAAGTAAAGGCCATTTGAAAGAAAATTATTATCTATGGAGAAAAGGAAAGAGAAGACACTGATTATTTGGGAGACAGAGCATACGAGGTATAGAACTTGGTATAAAATCATACCGCTATTTTTAAGTATTCTTTTATTAGACAATTCAGGTGTATTGTTTTGACCATATTGAAAGGATATAAAGACATTCTATTCAGTTTAGAGATACTATAGACCGAGGGTTAGCAAACATTTTCTGTAAAGAGCTGGCTAGTAAATACTTTACTCTGTGGTAGTAGCACAAAAGCAACCACTGACAATGTGTAAATGAACGGATGTGGCTGCATCCCAACAAAACTGTATTTACAAAACCACACAGCAGGCCAAAGTTGGCCCATTGGCAGTCGTTTGCCGACCCCTGCTATAGAACAGCATAAGTCTATGCTTCCGGAACCAGAGACAGCTACAAAACTGAGAAAAATAAACTAAGATGTATCTCATAGCCTGACAGAGAGAAGAAAAAAATCACTTTAAATAGAATTTAAGTTTAGTTGCATTTTTCATTAGCTACCACAGACAGAAACAATTTTCATTCTTCATAAAAATTAACCTAAAATGCTAGATTCCTGCTTGGCAGCATGGTCCACCCACAAGTCGAGGAAATTCGCAGTGTCTGTGTGCCAGCACCTTCTCTCCACCGGGCTTCACTACTGCGTTCTGCTGGCCCGTCCCCTTAAAAAGCGTGGCCAGATCCCAGGCTTTTAAAAGAAAAGTCCAAGAGATGACTTTCAAGGATGTCAGCAGCGTGGCTCCAACATAGACTTCATTTTCACCAACAGTGAAAATGACATTTCAACTCCTTCAAGCTACAGGATTACCATCTAACTGGGTAGGAAGACAGAGATGATATCAGTTCTTCATGAAGGCACAAAATCTTGACACAAAATAGGTAGGAAAGGAAATTAAGAGACTAAAGGGAACACTTGAAGATGGATGAAAAAAATAAATAGGATTCAAGAACCAGCGAAGGAATCCCAGCAGAGAAAGAAGGAAACTTGCTTTGATCACTGAAGTTTTAAAATTACGTTAGTTACGGAATTTTCAGTATCTTATTTGCAATCACCCAGTACCCACTACTACTGCTTGATATGTGAGATTCGGCCTCTTATTGGGTTGGACAGAGAGTAGGTGGTGCATTGATTTTGGCCCAAGTTCAGAATCTCCAGGGCCAGAAACAAGATGGCGCCATGAACCAAGGCATATGCTGCCCCAGAATGGGGTGGAGATTAAGGAGAAATTTTTTTTCCTACCTTCTGAAGTTCCATGTGGCAAATTCCTCTATGGATTTTTAAAATTTTCATGCTATGAAATTGACTATTCTTTTCAGTATTTTAACACAAAGAGTGTAACGACCACCATAATCAGGATGCAGAACTGTTCTGTCACCCTGCGAAACTCTCCCACGCTAGCCCTTCATAGTCATAATCATTCCCCACCCCCATCCCTGGCAACCACTGATCTGGTCTTCATCACAACAGTTTGTTTTTTGATAATGTCAAATAAATGGAATTATACAGTCTATAATTCTTTGAAACTGGCTTCTCCCTCATGCAGGATTATGTCTTTAAGAGTCATTCAAGTTGTTGCATATATTAATAGTTTGTTTGATAGTAAATGATTATATAGAAGTTTCAAGGTTTTTTTTAAATCCATACACTCATTAGAGGATACTTGGGTTGTTTTCATTTTTTCTTTAAATTTCCTAAGAAAATGCTAATGTTCAAAGATTTTCTGAAGCACCCTTTAAAATCCCTTATATATCTAGAGTCCTGATGTGCTTGTCATCCATGCCGAAAATAACAAAGAGCAAAATGTTCCCACATTTTTCACCACACACAAAAAAAATTTCAAATCTTAAAATGCATTGAAAAAGAAACATTTAAATGTGTGTTAGTCATCCAACCAAATCAGTTCAGCTGAGATAGGCTTTCTCTAGGAATGTCAAAGGATTGCCATAGATTTAACCTAAGATTTAACCCATGCAGTTGGGGTTTGAAGGAGTAGGAAATGAAGTCAGAGCACACCAGAGCCACTGGAGCAGCCAATGTGCACACTGACAGAGCTTAGCAGGGGAAGAGAAGGGCCCCTCCAAGAGCAACTGAACGAGAAAAAGGTTATGAAAAGGCCACCAAGAAATGTAAGAGAATTAATGCCCTTTGAGTGTCATTGCCAAAAATCTCATACTGTCCACCCAGGACACTCACACCACCTATACGTTCATTCATTTGGGAACTTCTTCCCTGTAGCTGGCAGAGGAGAATCTTTGTCATGTGGAATCATGAGCCTGCTGGGGAAGGCTAATCACCACAGCTCATGGCAATTTGAACAGTTCATAGCTGCCCGTCTGCATCTTGCACTGGTAGGTTCAGTCCCGGAAGGGAGGGTTACATCGTACCAAGAAGGTAAACACTCAACCACATCACATTTTCTCTATCTGAACATACTGTTTATTTAAGCTGTAACCACAAACTTAGAAGAGAAAGATGTCTGTGATTGTCCGAGACCTAGAAGTACCGAGATAAAGAAGTGAGGCTACTAAATGAGTAAAAACAAAAAAAATGAACGAGATGTGATTTCACACAAAGTCAGACTGGCAGAAACATAAAAAGTGTGATAAAACCAGGAGTGTAGGAAAACGTGAACCCATACACACTACTGATGGGAAGGGAAATGGCACAGCCCACTTGGAAGGCAATTTCAGAAATTCTATTAAAGTTCAAGACGGGTCTGATCTACCACCCAGCCACCCTGCTTCTAGGGGTATGCTCTGCAGAAATTCCTCCGTGTACCCACAAAGAGGGAAGCACGTAGATGTTTACTGCAGCACTGCTTGCTATAGAAAGCCGTAAATCAAACAAACAAAAAAATCTAAGATCCAGTAGCAGGGACATGGATCAATTATGACTGATACAGTCATAAAGTGAAATATTACATGGCAATTAAAATAAAGAAATTAGAGCTGGTCATGTAGACACGGACAAACTTGAAAACACCATGTTGAATGAGGGAAAAAAACAAGTTGAAAGGTTTTTTTTGGTAAAATAAGCCTCTTGCATGAATTTTTTAAAATTCAGAAAAATCCATAAGAATTAAAAATGTAAGGAAGATCATGTAAATGGCATGGACCAGTTCCCATGGCCCAGTATCCCAGTTCCCAAGGAATGGTGGCTGCAGAGCAGGGTCTGGGCCGCTGTGCTTCTTTCAAAACGCTCTGAAGTAACTATGACAAAATGTAACATTGCGTTAAACCCTTTGGGTGAGTGACTTTAAGGTGCCTTTTTATAAATCAGATTTTGTAGCACTCAAGGCACTGTCAGCAGTAATAACTCAGGGGTGGAAGGGTTTGGGGGGAATGAGAGGGGGGACTGTTCCTTACTACTTGGAAAGTTTGATGTTAAAAATTATCGTGGTGTCATCTGGATTGCCAAAGGAGCAACATAATTCTTCAAAATTAATAGTGCTCCTATATTATGAAGAATTTCTTGGTTTTTCTAAAGAACTGTGACCTCAGGCTCCACCCAAGTAATCTTATGTTCATTGTCAAAAAATAATGAGTACTCTAATGACCTAAAAAGGCATCTCCTACTGTTTTAGCTGAGACTATGTTAACAACAGTAGCTCTGTATTATTCATTATTTGAAGGAACACAGAAATTTCTTGACAGAATGCATACTGCAGTCTCTGAAAAAAAGAAAAACACTAGAAAAAAACCAGCAAAAACAGACCTGGATTAGTTACTAAGGCATTGGCTCACTGGTGTTTAAATAATATTATGTGATTACACTGGTGAACATGAGTAAGCTATCATTATCACCGATTATAAGAAAATCTCTCTCTTCCTCTCCCAAAAAATGACTCTGAAATTGTACATACAGTAATAAGGGAGTTTTAAAGGTGGTAAAATAAAAATCAGTAATAATGGGAGATAAGGACCAACTGTGGTTACTATTTATCTTTTTCCAAACACATCGTTAGCAGAAGCAACATTTCTAATAACAAGAGATTTCTATTTACATCCAGTGGGATAACACATGAACATATTCATGACTAGCTCTATCATTCTTTATTTGGAATTCTGCGGAGTGCCTGTGCCGGTCTCACTTTGGAGCTGACCGACAATCGGTCTACTCACCGGCTCCCAGGACATGATGAGGACAGTCGGTCCCAAAGCACTTTGTGTTTGCATCTTCTGCCTTTCTCTTGCTCCCTGTCTTCAGAACATTCCTGTGGCCACCAATACTGCATGATCCAGTACCTCCTAGGTGCAGAGTCATTGTCCTCCAAATATTTGTTCACAAATAAAAATGAAGAAGGAAATCAGACTGGCTCCTTGGCAGACATTAAGAGCAAACACCTCCAGGTGGACAAAATCCATCCAGATGACAGGTGGCCATTAACTTCATTGTCCAGAGATCCGGAGGACTGGAGGGGAAAAACCCCACAGGAATTTAGATGAGTACATGAACATATATTACTTAAAATGCTCCCTAGTAGTTTTCTTTTGTCTAGGCAGCTGCTCCCTAGTGAGAGCTTCCATTGTTCTATTGGGTAAAAAACACAAAACAGACTCAATATTGCTTAATCTTATTACATAAGAAGCACATTACTCCTTGGGATGTAGATGGTTTACCCAGGTGAACAGAGTTAACCCTTTCAGAACCACCCCCGCCCCCTGTAAGTGTGCCCTCCAAAGTTCCCTAAGCTCACAGCAGGTGATTCTGTGATGTGCTTATGCATAGAGATACCTGACTGAACAGTTGCCTCATTTCATGCCTTAGGTAACCCTCAAATTTTTAAGTTACTGAGTCAATATTGTGATACTTAAAGCCAGGTAAATGTCACATAGAGCTTATTATAATTCTAAACTTTGGCACGTAGGATAGAAAATGCTGTTAAAAGGTGTTTCTACTTTGGCTTCCTCGTTTGCAGTCAAAGCATGTCTTGTTTGTGCACCGCTGGCAAACAAAACACCACACTTTCCCAACACTCACGTAAAACCCAAGACAGAGGTTGCTGGAGAGCACTTTCCCTTCGCTTGCTCGTCACTTGCCGTCGCGTGTTCGAGCTCCCGCGACGGGGCCGGCCGCGCCAGACGTAGACAGCGGGGATTGTGCAGTAAACAGAATCCAAGCTGCTGTCGTCAAAGCAGAGACATCCGCGGAGAAAACGAGCACGTGGCATGAGCAGAGGGACACGGAGGGCGCTGAGCGGCAGAGACTTAGGGGGAATGAGGCAGGGGTCCGATGGGTGTGGAGAACGCTCTCGCAGCGGGAAAGGCAGTGGAAAGGACGGGAGATGCGAGACGGCTTCAGGTGCTTGAAGCCAGCAAGAGGCTGAGACGCAGACGGGGACAGTGAGGGGAGATCACTCAGGGGAGAGGACAAAGCAGAGCGGAGCCAGCCTCGGGCAGCTTGGCGTCTTAGGAACATTGCCGAGATATGCAGAGCGCACAGGTGAGGCGGGAAGCTGTTAGGACGTTTTTGAGGAAAGGGCAGCAAATTAACTTATGTTGTGAAAGAATCACTCTGCGTGGAAAAGGGAAAAGGGGAACTTTACAGGGAAGAAACCTGGACAGCATCAGCTTTACCAAGTGATCATGGTTGACGTCACCAGCAAGAAACTATGTGGATGCCAGGTGCCCTTGATGTGGTAAGAAGGTCACCTCACCTTGGTCAAGCTCTCCCCCAAATCCCAAAACCCCAGTCTGATTGTGAGAGAACATCAGACTCACCCAAACGGAGGGACTCTATAAAATACCAGACAAGGACTCCTTAATACTGTCACGGCCCTGCGAGACAAGGAAAGTAGAAGTTGTTACAGAGCAGCAGAGACAGATATGACAGTGACTAAATGCATGTGGGACCCTGGATTTGATCCTGGAACAGAGAAACGTTATTATTATTGTGGAAAACCTTGGAAAATGCAAATACGGTCTCTAATACAGTTAATAGGATTGTACCAGTGCTAACTTCTTACTTTTGACACGTGTGCTGTATCTTAGTTTGCTTTTGCTGCTGTAACAGAATGCCACAGCCTGGGTAATTTATAAGGAACTGTGTTTCTTACAGAAAGTGGTGTCTGGGGAAGTCTGGTCTCTGCTTCCAATAAAGACGGTGCCTTGAACAGGGCGTTGTCTAGATGGAAGAAACGCTGAGCCTTCACGTAGCAGAAGCAGGAAGGGCAAAAAGGGGCAAACTCCCTCCCCCAAGCCCTTTTATAAAAGTGCCTAATGCCAGTCATGAGGGCAGAGTCTTGTGACTCAGTTGCCTCCCGCAGGCTACACCTCCCCACGCTGTTGGATTAGGGAATTTGGAGGGGACAAAAACATGCGAACCACCGCATGCTGTAATCGGTGAGATGTTAACATTAAGGAGAGGGATATATGGGAACTCTCTCAAATTCTCACAAACGAAGACGGAAGCGAAGTAGCCAGTGCTGAACAGCCAGCACTGCTAAGGCGGGAGTTCGTCGCGGGGTGCAGATGCGTAGAGCGTGTATACACACGTACACATGCGTGCGTTTCTCACTGCCCCTCTTCCTGCCCTTTCCAAGGTCCTCGGGGATTCTGAGACTTTGCATCACCAGCTGCATCTGCTCATGTGCAATCCATTGCGCAGCAGACGGCAGGCAACAAAGGGACGTTTTCCATGCCAAAGGGCTCAATCTGGACATTATTACCACTGAAATAAAGACAGGGATCGGGTACTCAGGGAAAAAAGCGCTTTTGGCTCAAGAAAATAATAAACTTAATAAAACAAATCTACCCCCAAAGGCAAAGTTCACAGGGATTTAGTCTAGTCAATTAAATTTTGGGTTTGTTTTTTTTTTTTGCCTTTCCACTCTAGCCTTAGCATTGCATGCCTGAGTCCTGTAGAGAGAGATCCACGTAAATAGTTTAGGAGGTTGGAGACTCCAAGTCCCAGAGCCCATGTGTTTCTCTTATTGTGGGCCTATAACTCAAATTAAATCTGAGGGTACGTGATCTATGTTACTGGTTTAAGTGGGTCTTTTTTAAATTGTTAAATAATACCAAAAAAAAGGGGATTGCATTATTTCACTTAGACTTCAGCTTAATTATTTTTTATGCAGTCCTTGAAGCTATTTCCCCAGGCCTTCAGGACTCTAATTTGAACGGGCCTCACTGCTGGGGAAGCGCATCACACACGCCTCAAAATATCCATCATCTCTCCTTCCCGTCGGGTCCATTTTCCTCTCGAAAGTGAGGCATGAATTCTAAGGGAACTGGCAAAAAGCAATTTAAGTCTTGTTGTTTCTAAAGGATACTTCCAATAAAAAACAAATCTGGGCCTAGTAAGGAGAGACTTTATTCTAAAGGATTATTGCAAGTGGGGGAGGGAGGGGACGTTTGCTATGAGGCAGAAAACGGGAACTTGGCGTGCCCGGGTCTGGCCCTGTCCCAGGCAGACAAGACACATCTGTGAATCTGATCGCAGTCACATGGGAAGACAGACCTTTGCAGCAAGGCATTTTCTAAAATACAAAGGGCGGGGAGATTTCTTTACCTTCTCTGTTTTCCAAGGATCACAGGGCTTTGGTAAAGTTTGACAGAGTCAGTGGCAATGAAAGAAAATTCAAAAGTACATAATCAAGGGACAAGAAGGGACCCTTAGAGGTGACACATTGAGTATCTAAGCAACCAGGAAAGCTTGTTCTTCATCCATTCCCAGAAAAACACACAAATGGGACCAAAGCCATCTTGCAATGTCTTGAAGTCAAACAGTTATTGTTTGCTCATGCCCCAAAAAGAGAAGGCCCATCTGTGGCTGGAAATTTCCCTAACTGAGAAGGGATGATCAAAATGCCAATGCCACCGTCGCATTGGAGCTTCCGGGACGTTAAAATATGCAGGAATATCAAACGCTTCAGCCACATAATGCCTTTCCACCTTTCCCAGGGCTGACCCCAGAGATAAAAGCTGCCTCTTGTTTTTCACCATAGTATACTCCTTTTCTTTTACTCTTGATTTTTTAAAACATATTTTACAGTTCTTCTTTGAAAGGTTGATGTTTCCAGGAGGGACCTCAAGTTAGGAGCTGATCAGAAATTAGCAGGATTCAGACAGGGATGGAGTTGTAGGGAGAAATCACAGAAAGGCAGCAAGGAGAGGCTTCCCTCTGTAAATTTCCCCTAGAACTGGCGCCCACATTGAAAAGACCCCACCTTTGTATTTCATTCACTCTCACAACGGAAGGGACAGAGGAACATTTATTTTGATTTCCCCTCCATCATGCCTGCTGGGGAAACTGCTCCTTCTCACCATTTGACAGGCTGCCAAATATGGTGTTTGATGCACCCTGTTCTCTGGAGGTTAATACAGTTTTCCATCCCAGTGGAATCCAAATGGGGTATTGTTTTTATTTAAATGTTTTCTTTCCACCTGATAGTGGTTTATTTTACAAAAAGGCTGTTTTCAGCTGAGGACCAAGAAATATATTTTCAATGCAAGAAAAACTGCAAAAGAAAAAAAAATGACATTGACATTGGCGATCATTAGGATTTTTAGTGATTTGCTGTAAAGATTATTATTTGGGTTGCCTGTATTTATTAAAAAGTAATGGCATGTGTGTAGAAAATAGCACAATTTAGATTTTACGTTCCTTATGATGAATGTTGAAATAAAATAATCACCACCAAAATACATGAGTACAATGGCAATGTTCATATCACTTTAATATTTATACAGCCCATTTGAATTATGTGTCATTTTACTTGTTTGCACATTAAATCTATCACAAAGGAAGCAAACGATCCTATTATCGTTGGTATTAAAAGCCCTCATATATCTGAGAGATGTTCTTATTAACAAGAGAAAAATCAAGGAGAGACTTGGCTTCTGATTTCTGAAGGAAGTTGGGGTGGACCAGAGGGTATGGACGCTGGAGTCTCTGGCCAGATATCAAAAGAAGACACATCCTAAACATTTATGACCACCCGTTTATAGAAGGATTGATGTTGCCTCATCAGGGCCAGTTTGATTTTATAGCCTGTCCAAGAATAGATCCAATGAAGGTTGTAAGTAAAGTGGTTTAAGCTTCCTTTGGACCTACAGAAATTATAAAGATATTAGATAAAGTACATAAAATTTTTAACGGAACACATGGAATCCACTTGTATTTATTAATATTAACGGGATTGACATTGCAAACGCACATTCCCACTCTGTTGAGGAGGGTGTGGGAGAAGAAACGCAGTAAACACCAAGTTTTGGTGAAGAAATTAGAGACTCCAGGAGAAAAGGATGATGAGTTGGGAAATCAAAAACCAATAAATTTACATCTCGCATATCCGGTAAATCAAATGCCATTTGTGCCAGTTTTATGTGTGCTTGCCACAAAGGGGTTCAAGGAAAATACCTGAGAATGGAAACCACTGCTTAAGAATCACCTACGACAGATTCTTCCCCCTGAAGTCTACAAGTGGGATTCCCCTGGAGCCAGAACTACTAAACATTCACATTAATCATGTTTAGTGTGTCAAAACTCACAAATAAAGACTGCGAGAATTGCAAGTGTCACTGTAGAGAAAACATGACCAGACTATTTTCTACAAAAAGGTTGACTCAGGATTCTTTTAAAAGTGAACATATTAGATTTTAATGTACATCATAAATATAGGAGATCCATTCTCCTTAGATGAATACCATTTTATCACATTAACTCTCCATTAACCTCAAGCAGATTATCTACAATTCAATTCAATGCAATTATGGAGTATCACAAGGCACCGTGCTAAATGCTGCAGAGAAAAAGAATAAAATAGCATCCCTGCTGTCTGGGTACTAATGGTGGACAGAAAAAAAGATACACCAGCAATCAATTAAAATAAAATATGATAAATGCCACACACAGACGTGTAAGGAAACAATTCTACTGTTTGCTTTTGGCTTTGGCAGAAGCAGAGGAGGGTATCAAAAAGGTAAAGATGGACCAGGTGACATTTGAACTGGGCAAAAACGTGGGGAGGGATGTTCTAGGCTGAAAGAGCAGCATAGCGGAGCCACAGAGGTGTGGCACGTCGAGGACGTGCTCTAAGGAACCGCAGGAACCGGGACGCACCCAGCACAGCACAGCAAGACCCCGTGGAGGGGAGCAGGAAAGGCAGGGCTGGGACAAGGAAGTAAAGGTCCACCCAGAGTTGGCGCTCACTGGAGCAGTTGCCTGGATCTGTGTGTAAGACCCAGGCTCGGTGTGGAGGACGGATCAGACTGGGGAGAAGCTGGCAGTAGGATCACCACCGGGCGGCCAGCGCGGACGTCCGGCCTGCAGGGAGGTGATGGCACACTAGCAGGACAGCCTGGTGCACGTTGCGATCACAGTGAAAGGGACATGTAAAACGGAGCCTCCAACTTCTCTTCTTTATTCTATACGAAGGGCACCTTCGCTTTTGAGTCCTACTTGCTGTTCTTATTTTCTGGGTCTCGAATTCACATAATTTTAAAAATATGTCTATTAGATTTTTTCTAATAAGTAAAGTGTGCTCTTTAAAAATAGATAGTTACATAAAAAGTGAACATTCTTCCCCTCTCTCCCTAATTTTACTCCACCTGCACTCACATGCAAACACCACTCCCTGGTATCAGTTTCATGTGAATTCTGCCACATTTTCTCAATGCATAAATTGCATAACAAATATAATCATATTCCTTGAAACAAAAGCAACCTTTAAAATGTGTAGCAAAAAAATAGCTTTCACTTTTTACAGTGAAAGCTTATAAATAACTTCTGACTCAAAATAAGTTGAGAAAAATCAATTTTTGGTTTTAGAAATATGGATAGCATAGTTTCAGGGGAGTTGGGAAAGTAGCATCAATATTTGAACTAATACCCTGATATTTGTACTGTGCATTACACTGATGAAACTTTGCCGAGCGATTTCAATTTTGTCTCACACCACGCAAATACCCATGACAGTACCTCTAACCACCCTAAACAGCCATAAACCCTAGGTTTTCCGAAGAGAGTGCAGGTAACCAAATAAGTCTGTTCATCAGTGTTCGAGTAACAGGTGAATGAAATTCTGTTTGGTGATTGATTGTAAAATATCTGAGCTGGATGATCTAAATATATTTATACCTTCATACTTATCATCTTCCAGATAATATTGACTATTTCAAAATTAAAACAATTGCCTGGTATTCATTTCCCAAGCAAAATTTGCATAGAATAATTGTTCTCCATTGTTTAAGGCTATTGTATTTTTTTTTCAAATCTTGTTCTTCCGCTTCAGCGTTTTTTTTCAATTGTGGGAAGAATTGTGCTCAACCAGTAACCTTCTTGAAGGACCTTCTTGCATTTGGCTGTGTGTTCTCTTCTTTCCATGGGAAGGTAATGTAACTGGCTCTGATGAGTAAGTTCAGTAATATTAGTATCCTCATAACTTTTTTTGCTAAGCTCCCTAACATAATAAGCTAGCGAAAATAAAGTCTTCAATTTCCTTTGTTTTTCTTTTCTTCCAAAATTTCCAAAGGCAAGAAAAAGAGTGAGTTAATAATTGGCCAGTCTAACAGATAATTGAAAATGTGATTTTAGGACATCACAAGATTTTTGCAAAGGAAAAGAAATATAAAACTTGCTCTTTGTGACTCACAGCTTTCTTTTTAATTGAAAGAGTAAAATCCTATTGTGATTCATCTTTTCAAGACTCCGTTCTTGCAAACGTATATATCTGGCCAAAAATAACTTAGAAGCAGTGAGCTTTCAATCTCTTGGGGCTATGAGCCACATCTCAGAAACTCATCTGCACACGCACGTGTTGCTGGGGCCTCACGACCAGAGCCAGCCTCCGGCAGGACTCACTCGGATGTCTGGACCCCTTAGTGGGTCACTGGCATGGTGGGGATGGCTGGCCCTCCTCTCCACGTGGGTGTCCACCCTGGGCGACTTCAGAAAGGCTGGTCTCAGGACGCCAAGGGAGCCAGGGGGAAGCCGCAAAGCCCCTGGAGCCCAGGATTGGAAAGCTGGGCAGGTCGCACCCTGTTCATCCAGGCACCGCTGCACTCCCAGTTCACCAGGTACAATCCAAAGGGGTGAGAACTAGATTCTCCCCGCGGATGAAGGAGCTGCAAAGAATCTGAGGCTATTTTTAATCCACTTCAGGAAATTAAAAATCTTTCATACCCCCACCTAGCCCAGTTCCGTCAGAGCCTGGACAAAAACAACGACTTTGGCTAAGGCTTCCCTCGCCTTTCAGGCCTTCAATGTGACCACCTAAAATGGGATTTTCCCCAGCGGAAAGACAGAAGAAAATACAATCCAGTGGACCATAGCTGTAAAAAATGAAAGACCAGTTTACAAGGCATATTTAATTGGAGCAGGAAGCACAGTCAGACAAGCTAATTCTGCAGATCATTAGATTTACACAGCATGATCATTTGCAAAGTTTGTTGGCTTCTTATGTGATATCTGGCCAACAGGTGTATGAAAAAATGCTTAACATCACCCATCATCAGAGAAATACAAATCAAAACTACAATAAGAAATCATCTCACCACAGTTAAAGTGGCTTTTATCCAAAAGACCGGCAGTAGGAATGCTGGTGAGGATGTGAGGGAGGGGGCCCCGTTCACTGCTGGTGGGAGTGTGAGTCAGCACAGCCACGGCGGAGAACAGCGTGGAGGTTCTTCACAACAGTAAAAATAGAATTGCCATCTGATCTGGCAGTCTCACTGCTGGGTATTTATGCCCCGCCAAAAATGAAATCGGTGTATGGAAGAGATCTCTGCACTTCCATGTTCATTGCAGCAGAATATACGACAGCCAAGATACGGAATCAACCTAAGTGTCCACCAACAAACGAATGGATAAAGAAACTCTGACATACACACACACACACACACACACACACACACACAATGGAATATTATTCAGCCCTAAAAAGAATGAAATTTTGTCATTTGCAACAACATGGATGGAACTGGAGAACATTATGTTAAGTGAAATGAGTCCAGCAAAGAAAAAGAAATCTCACGTGCTCTCAGTCATATGTTAGAGCTAAAAATTTTAAAAAGTGAACTCACGAAGATAGAGAGTGGAATGGTGGTCACCAGAGGCTGGGAAGGGTGGAGGGGAGAGGGGGATAAGGTGGGAATGGTTAATGGGTACAAAAGTACAGTTAGAAGGAAGAAAATCTCGTATTTGGTCGCATAATAGGATGACTATAGTTAACAATAATTTATTGTATACTACATATTTTAATTAAAAGTATCTACTGATTTTAAAAACAACTGTTTATAAACGCAGGAGAAAATATGTTAATGGTCCCCTTCCTATCATGCCATTAATTCCCAATTAATCAGCAACAAGCTACTGACTGTTGCACACGCATATTTCATACTTATGAGAAGAGTAGCTGGTGATGGCTCCTCACAGTCCTGTTGATTAAATGCAGTCGACAGCGCCTGCCTCATCGGGTTGGCTGGATGACTAGATGTGTTAATATACGCCAATTTCACCAGTGTCTGCAACATAATTAGTGACCTAAAATAAATGGTATAACAAGTAATCATTATTATCACCAAATGAGTTTTTCTTTTCAGTGGAATTAAATTTTGTTTTTAATTTCAGAAATCAGAAAACAATTCATCCTTGCTTTTCCATAAGATACAATAACAAGGGCAATGTGTGTGAGGTATCATATGCACGCACGCACACACACACAAACACACACACACACACACACACACGGAGTGTGAGCTGCCTTCACCAAGACTCCGGGAGTGAAGGAGGCACAGCCAGCCTTTGCAGTCACTTAATTTAATAAAGCACACATGCAATGCTTGCCTCGGATCAGGGGCTCTTGGAGAGAGTTGATAGATGTGAATTCATTTGATCCCCACAACAACTTATAAAGTGGGAACTTTCATTATCCACATTTTACAGGTGAGGAAAGTAAGGCAGGGAAAGGTGCCCACTATTACGGGAGAGCCGTGACTCAAACGCAGACAGTCCTGCCTGTAGAACCCACGCTCCAGCCTCTTCCCCACACCCCCTGTCTGCATTCCGGTTGGCAAATTCCTCCTTCTAACTACTGCATGGCTCTGTAGCAGGCCAGGTGTGTCTCGGTTAAATCACAATATCTTGAAAGCTAATATACCAGAGCATGCTCTGTGTGGCTAGATTGACACTGACCTGAATACCAAGGATTCAGGGACAGAAAACAGTTACAAACAACAATTATAAACAACTATGAGGCTTTGTTCTGGGTGTCCAATTGCTCTGTTGTAAAATGTGATGTATCAGAAAGCCCGAGGCATGGCGTGACGTTGCAGGACAGTGGCGTTCAGGATTACAACTTCAAATTCATCTGTCCTCAGGCTAATTTGTCAGTGAGGGACGATGGATTATGTGCTCATATAACTGCCCAATTCTTGCTTCTGAACCTAAACTAGCCGGTAACATGAGGTGGCTCTCTGGGGATAGATGTCCTTCCTTGTAAAATAAGAGCAAACACAGAATGGAGGAGTGCAATTCCTCATTTATTCCGAAAATAGGACATGTTCCAAGATGCTTATTAATGTTCCTCTGCACAACACTGAGAAATACATAATGATCTAAACCCTGCTGCATCACATAAACTGTCATTTTCCATGTCTCCTCCTCCAGGCCTTTGCATTTATCCTCCAAGACTCTGAAATTACCAAAAACAAAAAACAAACCAAAAAAAAACCTCCACAGCAAATGGCATTTATTCTCCCGTGAAGCTGAAAAGCATCGGGCAACTTGGCAACAAATAACTGACCTCCACGGGAAAGAAACTCTCCAAAACAGTTACCCCTTTGTGTTCAGAGTTCAGTCCACAGTGATCAGCTCAGACAACACCCAGAAAGCGAAGAGGGTCCTGTTCTCTCTCATTTGGTTATGAAATTTAGAAGCTGATCTGGGAGCCTGGCTCAGGTGCCAGTGACCCCGAACCACCTCCCAACAGAGTGATAAGAGGCACACTCGAGCTAGACATGAATTTATGCCTTCAGGACGTTTTCATCCCAGTGGTACATTCCAGAGAGGGAAGCATCCCTTGAAAGCTTTATATTATGATTAGATGATTCAAGTTTTAGGATTTAAATGGCATTTTCCCTTCAACAGAAGCCTGCGAAAATTGAGTGAATTTTCAACAGCTACTTACCTAAATAAAAAAAGCTTTCATTTTTTTTTTACGAGCGATCCCAACCAGGGAGTTCACTGATCCTTGACCGTACTGTCATTATACTCGTCTGCTTTCAGATAGCTCAGCTCACCCAGGCAAGCAAACGAATTGAAAATGCTTTTATAAAAAAAAAAAAATACGAATTTTCTTTCCAAGACAGCAAGTTTTGAGCACGAACGAATTTCCCCACGTTCGTTTAGGGATAATCAGCCACAGTGGACACGAGGCTGTGGAAAGCATCTCGTGCCGTGTGGGCATAATTTCAGGACACTCGATGTTCCTGGGGAAACAGCCCAGGCTCTTTGCTCACAATTTCGCGTCAGGCCAGCCTCGGAGGTCGTGGACAGAAGCCCATGATTTTCTCAACCTTGTCCACTCTGGCCACTTCGCTGCATCATTTCTTTGCCATTTCCTCAAAAAGCTACTGCTTATCTATCAAAAGAGAAGCTTTCCCCTTTTACTTGTAGCTACTTCATCCAGTTCTTTAAAATGCTGTCATTTCAAAGCAAACACACGTGAAATTTAAACTAGAGCTACACTGGCCCACTTAGAACAAATAAATAAATATCTCTTCCATAATTTAGTCTTTCTGATGTTCTGCAATTTCCAGTGACAACTTGACCCTTTGTGGGGAGGAGGAGGAAAGAAGGAAAAAAACCCAAATGCTGTTTTCATCTTACATCAGAGACCCTCTCTTCTTTCAACAAATTCACAAATTATATTTCCTAATACCATCGCTTATTTTTCTTTGATAAATAAATGCTCAATCCAGTTCCTTTTTCCTAGTAGGTCTAAAGTTTCAAAATTCCAATCCTTTTCAGCATTCCCCATGAGCCCCTTGCTTTCTTTTCTCTTCCGAGTGGCAAAGAGGCTCCAGGAAATGTGTTCAAGGAATGTAGATCACAGCAAGTGAAGTATTTTCGTAAAGAAAGGACTTCTGATAAAGCCATGCAAATTTACCAGTCAGTGCTGAGGAAAGGCATGCTTGTTTTCTGTTTGTCCCCTCTGTTTTTCATTTCTCTTTTTCCTTTTCATACCTTATAGTACACCATTTTAATTTATCTCTTGGGTTTTTTAATATATCTTCTTATATAGCGGGGTTTTTTCAGCGATCGTTCTGCAGACTACAATATACTCATTTGTCTCTTCTCAGTCCACTAGGAAGGAGCATTTGTCCATTTCCAGTGGAGCGTAGAAACCTTACAACTTACGGATTCTGCCACTCTCCCCTCTTTCTGTCGGGGTTTTCATAGGCACTATGGTCCACCAGCGGGCGTTATAATGGTCACTTTCAACCATCCTAAATTTGTCAAGGATCTTGGCAAGAAAAAGTCATTTATTTGTCTTTTCTGTTTCTCTTCCCTCATTCTGAATGTCTTAGCTTTCCTCCTTGTATCATTTCCCTCCTGTCTGAAGACCTGCCTTCAGCATTTCTTTTAGAGCCAGTCTGGTGAAGAATTTTCTTAGTTTTGCTTCGTCTGAGAATCATCCTTTTTCTGGGTCTCAAATAGTGCAATGACAGTTTTGTTGTCGTTTTTCGGCACTTTCAAAATGTTTCCCCACTGACATTTTGCCTCCATGGTTTCTGAGGAGAAATCTGTAGTCCTCTGAGTCACAAGATCTTCTCTCTGTAGTGATCTATGTGTCCTTTTTCTCTGCTGATTTCAGGATTCATTCTTTGTCTTCAGTTTTCCCAAATTTTGTTGTAATGACCTGGGAATGGATTTCTCTGAGCTTATCCTAGTTGAGCTTCACTGAGCTTCTCAAATCTATAACTATGTATCTTTCACTAAATTTGGAAATTTTATAGTCATTATTCCTTTTTTAATTGACAAATAAAGATTATATGTATTTATGGTGTACGGCATGACGCTTTGACATATGTATACATTGTGGAATGACTAAATCAAGGTAATTGATACATCCATCACCTCACATACATAACATGTTGTTGTGGTGGGAACACTTAAAATTTATTCTCTTAGCAATTTTCAAGTATACAATGCATTGTTAGGATTAAGGTTTTTAAGTATGAAATGTCTGATTTCCTTAAGTACTAGGTTTGACAGTTTATATCTTTGACATTTCTTGTTTTATTTTTATTGTGAAGGTACATCCTCATTCTTTCAAACACATGGTTTGGCTTGTGGTTATCTTTCAAATGTTTTTTAGAGCAATTTTTGTGAAATCCTGGATAAGTCAAATATTTGTGTTATTTATGAATATGAGTTCTGTCATGGAACCAATGCAGTGCAGACAGCTTGAAATATCAATGAAGTGTTTGGGAAGGATGTGGCTAATGAACACATAGTACATTGATGGCTTGAGAAGTTCCATTCTTATAATTTTGATCTTGAAAATGAGCCACATGGGCAACCTGAGACCAAGGTGGATGAGCTGAAAGCTGTCATGGAAGCAAATCCATCTCAACCTACACATGAATTAGCAGCAAGGTTTGATGTTACTATTGCAACAATATTGGACCATTTGAAACAAATCAGCAAGGTAAAGAAGCTGGATAGATGGGTTCTGTGTGAGTTAAACGAGCAACACAAGAGAAATCATCTTGAAGCTTGCCCTTCTTTGCTGTCAGGACATAAAGGCAAACCATTTCTACACCGTATTGTTATGTGTGATGAAAAATGGATTCTTTTGGACAATTTCAAGCATACAGCACAATGGCTGGATGAAGTGCTGAAATACAGTCCAAAACTGAATATTCATCAGAAAAAACTAATAGTGTGTGTTTGGTGGTCCAGTGCTTGTATTATCCACTACAGCTTCATGAAACTTGGTCAATCGATGGCAGCAGATGTCTACTGCAACCAGTTGGATGAAATGATGAGGACGCTTGAGATTAAGCCAAGAATGGTCAACAAAGACAGGCCAATCCTCTTCCAAGATAATGCTTAACCACATGTTGCATGAACAACACTGCTCAAACTACAGAAGCTGGACTTGGAAACCCTCTGTCATCCACCGTATTCATCAGACCGTGCACCAACTGATCACCACTTCTTCCAGGCTTTGGACCACTTCTTGCAGTGAAAAATATTCAATTCTCAACAAGCTGTGGATTTCATCACCACTTGCTCTCCAGGCTTCTTCACCGCTGGCATAAACAAGCTACCATTAAGATGGCAACACTGTCGATAGTTCAGGCACATACTTTGATTACTTGTGCTGCTTCTTGTTTGAGACATAATAAACTAAACTTCTGATTAGAAATCGGACATTTCATATTTAATGACCAAAGTAACGTTACTTTGTTTCACAGTAGATCTCTTGAACTTATTCTTCCTGTCCAACTGAAATTTTGTGTCCTTTGACCGACATCTCCTCAATCTACCAGCTTCTAGTAACCACCATTCTACAAACTGCTTCTGAGTTTGACGTTTTTACATTCCACATATAAGTGAGATCATATGGTATTTGTCTTTCTGTTCCTGTATTATTTCACTTAGCATAATGTCTTCTGGTTCATCCATGTTGGAACGAATGACAGGATTTCCTTTTTTCAGGCTGATAGGATTCCATTGTGTATATATATATGTGTATAGGAGAAGAAGGAATGAAAATCAAGGAACTTCCCCATTCTCTTGGTCCCCCAGGTACCGTCCCCTTCCCATTCCTCAGAAAGAGGGGTCTTTTCTAGGAGCTCTTTCTTTCTGCATCCAGTTTGCAGTTCAGTGATATGCACTGCCCTAGAGTCCAGGTCAGCAGATACAGGGGAACAATATGCATAATGCAAGAAACTCACTGCTGGCTAGATTGGTTGTACTTTGAATTCTGCTTTCTTTCCACCATCGCCTGCTGTGATCTTTTCTTCAGAGTCTTTGGATAACTGCTCCATTCATTCTCACGCATGTTGCCCAGAGTTTGCAGCTTCACTTGGTGGTACAGGCAGGGAGCAGCATGCTTGCCCCATCTTCACCAGAGCTTGAAAGCCATCAGCGAGGCTTCAAGTCCTCTACTGTCCTTTTAAGACAGGCATGAAAGCTTAGTCAGCATCATCTTAGTCATTAGTAGAAGCACCAGGCCATATTCTAAGCACTTCATATTCAGAGACATGGACACCAACATGTGAATGGGGAACACCAAATCCGGTTGCTGCCATTCTCATATTTCATCTATAAACATCTCCCTTGCCCTTTCACTCACTGCCTGTAGTTGCTGGCACACATACTGGTCTCCTCCACTAGACTGTGAACTCCTCTGCATCTGAGACTGTCTCGTTTAATTGGGAAGCCCTGCGTCCAACACTAACCATTGTGATCTTCACGTAATCGGTGCACTACGCTATATAATAAATAAGCAGGAATAGGGAAATCAGATAGGAGAAATATTTTCAGACGAGGTCTACCATCAGAGGCTCATATTTAGGGAAGGTTGGGGCCACAGCAGACTCTGTTCTTGTTTATGATGATGAAAAGCTCTGTTCCCTTTCAGGATCGGTACATTTGCTGAGAGCTCCACCAAGCACTCTTCATGCTAGGACTGGGTGAATTTCTCTCTGGCATCGCTTAGAGCCTGTCATTAAGCGTTTATTGGTCTGCTTGCTTTTCTTTTACCTCCCATTCTAATGGACAATTTAAGCAGGGACTGTCGATGTTGTTTACCATTTTATTTCCAGCACCTAGGACAGTGCCAGATGCACAGAAAGAATAAATTTAACGTAATCTTATGATTTTCTCGAAGAGGAAGCTCAGAGAACCTAGGAAACGTGGTCTATGTAGACATCCATGAAGTTTCTTCCAATGGAGAATGCATCTTTGTAGCTTGGAAATATCTGCTTCTTCGTTATTCAATTCCTGATTTGTTTCGAGTGCTAAACAGATGTAGTTTTTGTAGTGCCATCAAAGTGGTGGATAGAGCATTTTGAGGACAAATATAATAAATAGATTTTGTTATATGGCTGTCCCATTCACTCACCAGAAAGTAGTTTTTCTTACTGAAAAAAAGGAACAGATTAATTGGATTGTCTCAGAGAATAGCCAGATATCTGTTTGTGGCCCACGGAAGAATCTTCACTCCAAGAGAGGCAGTGTTTCCATACTGAACTATGACTGTGATTAATTCAGCACACTGATGCAATCCCGTGAGAATCTGACAAACAAACCTGATAAAGGTGGGTACTCCAGTGGGGGAGGGGGTGAGAGACAGAGAATGAATGAATGCATGAATGGGATAATTCAATGTGGCTCTTTCCTCAATTGCATGGCAAGAACTGTAAAGTACAACCAATTGCCCAGTGGGGGCTGACCATGGCCACCTCCCCTAGTCCTTTTAGTACACAGCTCAATTTTAATCCTCACAGGAACACCATGAGGTAGACGTTATTACTCCACCTTTTCAGATTTGTAAACTGCAGTACAGTAAATTAAGTAACTTGCCTGAGGTTACATGAGCAGTGTGTAAATGGCAGAGCAGCGATCCAGCCCTGCCCTAGGGATCAAAGCCCATGACCTCGGTACTACCTTGTGCTGTTTATCCCAAAAATCTCCTCTATTCGTTGTTTTGAAAGCTAGCATGCTGGGCTCATTTAATCTCTTTTGAAGAGTCCATGTTTTCACCATATGTAACAGTGAAAACTGCATGTAATTTTTTCTGTTTTTAAATTATATATATTTCCTCAATTTTGGTTTCTAAATTGCACTGATGTGAATATTATGTGTATCTTTTAACCACTTTCAAGCATCCAGAAATACTTTAGAGGCCAAAGGTTTTTCTTACAATATTAAAAATTCTTGGCATGTATTAATGAGCATATTCTATGGTATTATCAAAATTAAATACCTTTTCAGCATTCTGGGTGCCTAAACACATCACATGAATGCTTGATCTGCTTTCTTTAACTCATTTTGTTTAAAAAAAATGCGTGAGTACTACACAGTGCATGCTTGGATTTAAAAACTCAAACAACACAGGTAAGTTTTAACTTCTTTCTCTGGCAATATGGAAGCTCCATGACTTGAGATGTCCTTATGACAAAAGAGGTAGAAAAACCACATAAAATATGACCAATGTTCTTTTAAGTATTTAGTTTTGCTTAGAAACCAAAATTTCCACAGGCCCAGAGGTATAAGCACGAAAATCCCTGTTGTTGCAAACACAGACGAGCCAGGAGAAGGACCCGCATCCATGCACGATGGAAGTCGGAACTCAGACCCCGCCTGAAGGGTGGGACCCTCAAGGAGACACAGTCTCAGGACTCAGTGACATTCACCCTCTGGCATCCGTCAGGCCCCAGTGTGGAAAAGGGTTTTCCTGAACGTTAGTAAATGAAGGTCTCCCTCCTTACACAAGGGCATAGAACGCAAATAATGACTTCCTGTGTGGTCTGGGCATGCCCAAGCTGAGAATTTTTTTTTTTTAGTGGCCTTGCAATGCCTGGGAGAACAGAATAAATTGTTCTTTCAACTCTTTGCTCAAAAGTCACCTTCTCAGCGAGGCCTTCTCTGGTCACAGTGTTTAAATCTGCACCCACCCCATTCCTTTTCCCCTCGTGCTCACTGCCTTCTAGTGTACTACATAAGTTACTTAAGTTTTGGATAGCCTGTGTCCACCATCGAGATTGGAATTCCCAGGAGGACAAGAGCTTTATACCTGAGATGAAGCCAGTGCTCTTTAATGGTCTCTGTTATCAAATTAGCGTCCACGTGGATTGCATAATCACAGCGTGATTCAGCACCATGTGGTTGGATGCTTGCCTGGGGACCTGGGTTAGGCACTGACACTTTTCTAAACTCAATGACACTTTCTGATTTAGCATTGGGTCTGGACGTGTGGATTTGAGACTGGTTACATTAAAGGAACTGCATGTTCGTATGAGTTAAGAAATTTGGTGAAAGGGGGGTTTAAAGGAGAGAAGAAAAGTATAGCGCAGATGAGTGTGGAAACTGCAAGCAGAAAAGCTCCCGCGCCGAGCCCGGGCTCAGACTGGGAGGCAAAGCTACAGGCAAAGCCAACACATCTGAAAAGAGGGAATGCCGCAGTGGACATTAGGCGGACAAAAGATTTCAACTGTGCTCACGAGAGGGTCCGATACGGAGAGAGAAACCTTAGGAAAGCTCTACCAGTATCTGGCAAAGTCATCCCCTCCCCCGCCACCACGGAAAAGAAAATGTCATTTATCAACCGAGTTTATTACCTGTCTTCCGAGGGTTCTCCCAGAGAATGGTAGAAAAGGTCTAATGGCACACCCCAACAGTCTAATCGATTCAGTCGCTCTGCTCTTAATGCGGAATCTCCATCAGTGAGTCTGTGATCAACGGTGGTCTGGGTGTTCCAGTAACTAGAAAAACTCAAAATTATGTTCAATAGTCTAACACTGACTAGGCTTTTTCCCTTTCTTCTTCTTCACGTTACAAGCTCCATTATTGCTCTGTTAATATTCTGGCTGCAGCTTTCCACAGGCCTCTTGTAACTAAATTCTTCCCAAGAATTGTCTTGTTTTACCCACAGGAAAGAGACCCCCTTTTGAATTTTATCCATTGGAAGATATTCTGAAAGAACCAAAGCAGAATCGAGACTTGCCTTACCGGTTTTCACGTTTGCTTTTTTATTATGAGCACTGCATTTATTTCAACCAACCACATATACAAAACCTTGCCTTTTACCTAGTGCTTGTCATGTTTCTTATCTCCCAGTTTCTTTCAGATGCAGTGCCATTAAAAAAAAATCTCCAGTTTGTATTTTTAAATAGCTTTCAGGGAATCCTGTTACAAGGTAAATGTAAATACGTAATAACTGGGTAAACACTGGAATCTTTCGCTTGCAATTTTATTCCTTGATGGATTAATATATAAATAAATCCCCCTGGAGGTAAATGTATCAAATTTAATCCCACAAAATAGGTGATGCATTATTAAGCAAATGACTCCTTCAATACCTGTAATCGAGAACCATTGTTTCTGTGATCCAAGACACAGATTCTATTTTCCTATATTGCTTGACATAAAATAGCCCTTTTCAATCCATACTTGATGTGTACAACATTTAATGTACATTCTGCCTGGAGAGAGGCAGGCTCTGATTCATTTTCACCAAACCGCATGCATACAAATGCCCGGGCACCTTTGTGACAGTCGTTCAGGCAGGATTAGAGACAGGATCTTTCTCAGTTTACAGAGGGAGGGGGCCGAGGACAGTGGCTCGTTTAAGAAATGAAGAAAGCTCCCAGAGAGCAGCTGTGTGTAATAAGAGCTGGCCAAGACAGACAGAAACATCCAGGAATTTTTTTTTTCTTTATTCCAAGGTGGGAACCTGTTTTCTACTCAGAGTTTAGCAGATATTTACTGTGGCAGGCAGACTTAGGGACTCCCAGAAGTGTGCACAGCCTGATCTAGAGAGCCTGCAAATACAGTACGTTACAGGGCAAAAGGACCTTTGCAGATATGATTAAATTAAGGACCCCAAGACAGGGAGAATGCCCTGGATGGTCCGGGAGGCCACATGCCATCACAAGAGTCTTTGTAAGAGGAAAGCAGAAGGGAGAGTTGGCTACAAAAAGGAGTGGTACCGCAATGCTGCGTGAGAACAATCCAACCGGCCATGGCTGGCGTTGAAGGTGGCGGGAGGGGCCGCAGGCTGAGGGGTGCAGGCTGCCTCTACAAGGACCACAGCCCTAGTGACATCCTGATGTTAGCCCACAGAGACTGAGTCTGCACTTCCCACCTCCAGAACTGCAAGATCATAAATTTCTCTTATTTTAAGCCACTTAGTTTGTGGCAGTTTGTTACAGCACCAATAGAAGTGACACTTAGGCACCAGGCTAGTCGGCTCTCGGGAGATGGGGACAGGAATCAGACTGCCTGGATCTGGACTTGTCTCAGCTTCCTACACCACTCTGCTCAAGGGGGAAAATAGGGGTTGATAACTGCCCAGTTTGGGGTTCCGCAGAAGCAGACCCCAGAGTGGGGACTCAAATGCAAGAGCTTATTTGGGAGGTAGAGAGGAAGAAAGGACATGTCCCCCACCCGCAGGGCGACTGACTGATGCTGAATGCCTTGGAGGCACTCCAGTGTGAGGTGCCACTGCTCGCTCAGAATTATGCCTTTCCCCCCAGGGCTCTGCCACCCTCTTCCCAACCTGCTCCCCGGGCCCAGGAGTGAGGAAGCTGACATCTTTCCATGTGAATCCCTGAAAATCACGCGTTCATGGCTGCTCCTGGGAGCTGCTCCCTCCCCAGTGCCTCCTGCCCAGGGGGTGGCCACAGTGACCTTCAGCATTTCTGGTTCCAAAAAATGACAGATTGAGAGAGAGAGAGGCAGATGCTGGCAGTGGATGTGCAATGAAGGAAGGACTGAGGATGGGTCTCTTGCCACAGCCCCTTGTGAGGCAGCGGCGGGGTTGATCCCATGCGTCCATCCTTCCCTCGCTCAGGGCCTGGCACACAGCGAGTGCCCGTGAAGGTTGGTTATCATAACCACCGGGCGTCTTTCCTCTGTGTTCCCAAAGCATCCCATGTGTCATGTTCAGCAGTCCGGACTGCAGTGACCTGGCTACTTGCATGTTGCCCTGTGTAGACTGCAAGCTGCTTGAGGGTAGGAGCTGGGACTTCTCCATTCCTGGTCAGATGCTGCAATGGCATGGGGTGAGAGCTTCCTAAATGTCCCTTGAGTGGCTGTCGAATGAATAGTAAGCAAGCACCCCTGAGCCCTCTGCAGCAAGGGTGAGGACATTAAAGGCCAAGGAAGGCACAAACATGGAGTCCACCTGACCTGGCAACTCCACTCCTAGGCGTGCACCCGAAAGAACGGAAAACAACCCAAACAGATAGCACAGCAGCACTACGCACAGTAGCCAAAAGCTGGAGACAGCCACGATCTCCCTCAGCAGATGGACAGACAGACGCAACGTGCTCCATCCATACAACACAATGTTATTCAGCCATACGAGGAACGAAGCACTGATGCTACAGCCTTGGAAACGTTACTCTGAAAGGAGCAAGACACAAAAGACCATGTTTTGTATGATCCCATGGATAGGACGTGTCCAGAATAGGCAAATCCATGGAGACTAGTAGTTACCAGGGGCTGGGGAAGGGGAAAGGGCAGTGATGGGTCAGTGGGCACAGGGCTCCACCTGGGATGATGAGAATTCTCTGGAACTATGTAGCGGTGATGGTTGCACTGCCTCATGAATGTGCTCAATGCCACAGAGCTGCACACTTCAGCGTGGTTGAAATGTTACATTTTAAGTTAATGTGTGTTTTGCCCTATTGAAAAAAAGAAAAGAAAAATAACTCCCTTGATGCCAAGGAATGAGATTACTCTGTGAGCAGAGAGCCAGCTTTTCCCCAAGTTTCTGGAAACAGAATGTGCAGTCAAAATCTCTGAGTTCAAAAATAAGCAAATTGGTTTGAATCCTCGTTCTACTCCTCACTAGTGAAGTGAGCTTGGACAAGTTAACGTTCCTGTGGTTGCGTCTCCTCTCCTGGGCAGTGCATTCCAGGGTGTTCTGAGGCACGGAACCGAAAGCCCCCGGCACGTGGCAGGCCCTTTAGTGCGCTGGGTCCTACCCTGGCGGTGGGGGCTCATTCTACTCAGCAGCGCACCCAGCTCTTCTTCCAGGCCAGAGGACGCCTCCCTCCAAGCTCGCTTCCGCAGATCGTAAGAGCCCAGTGCTTACCTGAAGGACAACCAACACGTGTGGCAGTAATCTCAATTTAGGTCATCACCTTCGGGCAGTATTTTCGGATCGTGCAAGGGACTAACTGTGAGAACTCAGCCTCTGTTTAGCTGGTATGATTGTTTTTACAATTCCCGTCTGGTAAAAAACTCAAAAGCAAGAAGCCAAAAGGATGCTGACACAAGGACCGCGTATGCTTTGCCATCTTCCACCACTGTCACCCCTCAGATGTACTCTGGCTGAGCGGCTTGTCTTCACAAAGGGCAAGGTGCAGTCAGACTTCATGTTCCCCTGTAAGCCAGCTGACAGAACAGACGGATCAAGACTGCCAAACTTCACGGTGGCTCCGTGAACCTTCCCACATCCTGGTGAATGCCTATAAAATGCGGATCTTTGCAGCAGGCAGTCAGGCAGCAGATTCCTCCCCAGCGCCCACCCCCTCCAGCCCCACACCCCACCCGCTTTGCAGAGCAGCCTTCGCTTGCCCCTTTCAAATGCGTCCTAGCCGCAGAAAGATGCTTGCTTTGTTTTTAAATATTTTTTGCTAACAGCTCACAGAGGTGAGGCCTCAGCTCTCAGGCACAGCTCTCATTAAATTGAGGTGATCAAAGGCTTTCCTGGCCACTGTCAATTTGCCAGGCTTAATGGAAACAAGCGAATTCCCATTAAATTTAAGATGCATTTTGAGCAAATATCCCAAGAGTTCAAGGTCCGTTTACAAGTTGTTGTTCTCAACTTGGGAACATGTTGCCCCCTGGGGGACCTTGGGCAATGTCTGGAAATATTTCTGGTTGTCACGACTGGGGAGAAAGGGTTGGTTGCTATGGGAATCTGGTGGGGAGAGGCCACAGATGCTGCGGAACATCGCACGGTGGACAGGACAGCCCCAACCCACCCCACAGCCCTGCAACACAGAATCGTGTGTCCCAATGGCAATTACGCTGACGTTGAGAATCCCCAACTCACCCCAGTAATTTAAGACTTATCTCACTGCCCCCCAAATGCCTCCCATAACTCATGGGGATTTTTTTACATCTATTCATTCTTTGTGTATTTATTCATTCATTAATCCGTTTCTGTCCTGAATTTGAGTGGGACACCGACCCCAGGTTGCTATAGAGCGTCTCTGTGTGTTCCTTCCTTTTTTCCTCCTCAGGACAACCTAGGATAGGAGGGATGAGAGGAGAGAAAAATCTGCTTCTTTCCTCCAGGTAATCGATGGTGCAGTCGGGCAGAGTTACAGCAATACAGTGTAGGTGCTTTATTTTATTTATTTTTTTTTTGAGCTAAATCAGATTTATGCAATAAAATAACTCAGCAGGATTTTTGTTTTATTTGGGTCATTCTTCAATTTTAGGAGAATATGTCTCAGCACAGCAGCACCTGAACAAAAGAGAATGAAAGTGAAATTCTCATTAGGCAAGGCAGCTGCTCCCGGCGCAAGGAGCTGAGTCCTCAGAGGGCACGGTGCCACTGACCTGGGGGCAGAGTTCTTCCCCGATCCACACTGCAGGAGGCAGAACAGTGCTTCTCAAGGGCGGGCATGCTTCAGAGTTCCCGGGGGAGCCCGTGACGATGCAGAGTCCTGGGCTTGCCCGTGAGATGCCGACTCAGGGGTTCCAGGATGGGACTCAGCATTGACATCTTGAACAAGTGCCCTGTAGGGAGCACACACTCTGCTCTGCTGAAGACGCACACCCTCTCCCCACATCAGCTGAAGAGACTCGTAGGTCTATAGAAGCTCCTCTCAGTCCCAGCCAACTTCTCTCCAGTATGTCCTTTGGCTCTGAATTGCGTCTCCTGATTTTTTCTTGCGTGCCGTGTGGAGTGAAATGGAAATCATGGGGTGGAACAAGGTCAAGGACAGATTTGAGATGAGACACACAAAGCACGTGAGGCAAAGAACAGAGACCTTTTGAGCGTACTTATCATGTAGACAAAATTCTAGAGTGTGACAATTGCAGGTTCACCCATTCCAGAAGGCATGGCACGGTGCCATGAGACATAAACATCAGACGCACAGCAAATGCTTTTTTAAGACTCTACCAGGCACGCCGAGGGGGTCAGAGAAGTACAGAACTCTATTCTCTCTGTCCTCAAGGACCTCATCCTCAGCTTGGGGTCCTGGTCTAGAATGAATGGGTCCGGGCACAAAGGTATAAGCTGAAGAGCCAGAAAGGTTACAGTCCACACTTTGAAAACAGAAGGACACATTTTAAGCTTTAGTGCCATTGTTCAAAATAGACACTCACTCCTGAAAAATGGACTGTAAGACATTTTGAGGTACTTGTTTTTCTGCAGGCAGCGTAGATCCATTGTGTGGGTAATGTTGCCTTTTACACTAGTGAGTAAAGCAACAACGGACCTGTCCACAATAGACCAACTTAGAGCAAATAGCACTTGGACAGGGTTTGTCCGTGGCATCTCAGCAACACATCTGACTTCTCTCTGAGCTCCAAACTTGCAGGATTTATTGTTTCTA
Organism: Lepilemur ruficaudatus; assembly: GCA_963574885.1. NCBI lineage: Eukaryota > Metazoa > Chordata > Mammalia > Primates > Lepilemuridae > Lepilemur > Lepilemur ruficaudatus. Next base: position 69,559 of record CAUYRT010056687.1, read on the forward strand.
CTCCCTTAACTTGTTCAGGGGAAGACCAACCTATTAGAACATCTGCATAAACAGGAGTTTTGCTGAGTAATGGAACATTCCGTACTTCTCAGGTCCACATTTACTAGTCTGTCTTCACAAGGATAACATGAAGGTCAACTAATCTAATGTCCGCAAAGCGCGGAGGAGCTGAGAATGCACCGTAGACAGATTGGGAACAGATGTCCGTCGTCCTCACTTGGTCAACCCAGTTGCGCCCATTCACAGTTCCACCTGCTGGCTCCGAAAGCCTTGACAATACCTACATTCCTCCGTCAGAGGGTTTGTCAGTGAAGTATCTGCCATTCGTCCACTGCCCTTCCTAAGTGAGAGATGTAAAGGCCCATGGTTTCTTCGAGGACGGTTAAACACCTAACCTTTGTGTGTACTAGATAATTACTTTAGCTCTGAACTTCAAAGGGAGCCAGCGTGGCCTCTCTGTCTCTGGCCTGCCAGAGGAATGGTTTTCAAATCTGGTGTGTAACCTCAGATGTCCTTCGTGATAGCTTCACAAACTAAAGGTCACAGGGGAATCAGACCATGGAAGCAATGCCTAAAAAGCACAATTCACCCATTTCCTCTGTGGTGTGGACTCTCAGCAGGGATGCAGGGGTGGGATGAGACCATGAGGACCTTTCAGGGGGCCCAGGACACACCAGTCTTCCATCCCCCCTCACACCTGGCCCCGACCTCACTCCTCTGTCAAGTGAGAAACAGCCAATGGGTCAACTTCTCTTACCTTTTTGCTGGCCTCAGATGGCTATCCCTGGGTCTTATCTTTAGCCAGGTCAAGACAAAAAATGGTCTCGATGAGAGAAAGGAGCATTCGCTCAGGGTGATGGGAATAGGATCTAGCGTCAGACGATAAATGAAACGAAAGCAAAATGAGTGGTATAAATGAAGATATTTGTGAACTATTCCCATGAGGAGACCCCTCCTTGCTTAATACAAATGACATATTCCTCTAAATCATTGCCTCTTGGGAGCCCTGTGACAAGATTCCTAGAGATTAAACATGTGCTCAAGAGCATAAGCCCAGTCTACATGGGGACGTTTAGAGGGGACCCACCCAGACCCTCCTAACTCCAGGCCCCGTGTCCTTTCCACAAGCCAAATAGGCAGAAATGTAAAAATCACACTTCTTTGAATTGACGTAAGTATCAGAAACCAAGTATGCACACATCAAACTTTAAATGGGACAGAAGTGGATGGTTTCTATCTTCTCCTTCTGCAAATTAAGGCAGATACCCAGCCTGGGTTTAGAAAGATAGCTTAGCCATTAGATGTCACCTGAAAATCAAAAAAAAAAATTTAAGTGGTTTTTAACTAGCTCTTGGTATGGTTGAATTTTAGTTATAATTTTGTCACAAACTAACTTTGTTGTCTTGGGAAAGGTGCACAAAAACTCCAGATCTCGACCTACTATCTCCAAAACAAGGCTGTCACACTCCTCCACTCCTAAGATATCTTGAAGGTTTCAACATCTCTACTTCTATATTAGCCTCACTGGTTCTCATCTTTTGCAAATGCTTGATGATCTTGGCCATCTCCCCGACACTGGCAAAGCAAGTACGTTTGTAAAATAATGTAGGAGTTCCAAAAAATGAGACAAACTGGTCATTAGTACCACTACTATATAACTGTAGTTTACAAAACAGAACCACATAGGAAGAATTTTCTGGAGAATATAGTTATATAGGGAGGAAAGAAAGAAAGGAAAGAAGAAAAAAGGAAGAAAGAGGAAAAAAGGGAGGGAGGGAGGAAGGAAAGAATACAGAATATACAAATATAGAATACAGAATTATACAAATATATCATTTGGCACACAATAAAAACCCAATAGTACCTTTCATGTAATTTTCTAAGCATGCAACTTCTACTAAATAAAAATGATTTTTACATATAATAGTTCTTCAAAAAAAGCATCGCCAAAATCTATTTTTTATTTATTATTTGAATTAAAACCACATCATCGGTAAGTAATGATTATGAAAATGTATGGAGTAACCCAAATATGCATCACAGTCCTTATAGAAGCACTTGGCTGTCAAAAGAAAAAAACTTAAATACAATTCCTCCTACTCTCAAAATAAACCATTACTTTAAAAAGTTTCACTATTTGGCACTGCCTTTGATATATATTACTGATGCTATTCAATAAATTAATAAATACATTTGTGATTATTCATTATGGTATACAATGATGTACAGTTGACTGTCAAACAACACCAGTCTGAACTGTGCAGATCCACTTATATGCGGATTTTCTTCTGCTTCTGCCACTCCAGAGACAGCAAGACCAAAGCCTCCTCTCCCTCCTCCTCCTCAGTCTACTCAACATGAAGATGATGAGGATGAAGACCTTTATGATCATCCACTTTCTCTTAATGAGTAGTAAATATATTTTCTTTTCCTTATGATTTTCTTAATAACATTTTCTTTTCTCCAGCTTACTTTATTGTCAAAATACTGTATATAATACATATAATATACAAAATATGTGTTAATTGACTGTTTATATTATTGGTAAAGCTTCCTGTCAACAGAAGGCTATCAGTAGTTAAGCTTTTGGGGAGTCAAAATTTTCATATGGATTTTCAACTGCATTGAGTGTGGCTGCCCCTAACCCCTGTGTAGTTCAAGAGTCAACTGTATACTTATATTTTTTAATTATTTTTAATTGACACATTGTATTTATACATATTTGTGAAATACAATTTGATGTTTCGATACATATACATATGTTGTACAATGATCAAATCTAAGTGTTTATCGTGACCACCATCTCATGTGTTCATTATCTCTTTGTGGTGAGGATATGCAAAAGCCTCTCTCCCAGCTGTTTTGTAATGTACCGTATCTTACTGTTAACCATCCTCACCATACTATACAATAGAACGCCAGAACTTATGCCTCCTATCTGTGTGTGTAACACCGTACCCAGTGACCAATCTCTCTCCAACTTCTTCTCCCACCAAAATTTATCTTTATAACCACCTGTCAACAAAGTATGAAAAACATAAATCACCTTGGTTCATTTGAATAAGCCCAATTCCCATGGCAGTTTTGTTTGATAATGTTAAAGTCTCACTCACTCTGGAAATTATTTAAGATGGCTTGCTAAGGTAATCGTATTTAGAGCCAAAGCATATACATTTCAGGAGTCTTCAAAAGAGTTCCAAAGACACTGTCATATTCCTAACTGTAAAAAAGAAAAAAAAATGCCTTGTGTGTAATTAAGAAGCCCTGAGACCATGCGGCATTGTCTTCATGCACGCCAATCCAACTAACTCCCCAGGAGGGGTGTCTCAGATCTAACCCCGCATTTCCATCTCCTGCCTCTGTCTCCCTTTTAGCATTAACAGACCTGGTGCTGGCCTTCAGGTACTTACGCTCTAACTGAGGAGATAAAACTCACACACATGAAATCGTTAGAGCCCAAGTAAGTGACAGATGTCAAATGACTCTGAGTACAAAGCTTTGCAGACAAAAGAGAGGGCAATGCATGCTTAACTAGATGAAGAAAGAAGAAAGGGTTCCTTGAAAGAGATGAGACAAGCTGGCCAAAAGCTGGGACTTAATAACCGACAGTCACATGTGTCAGGCTTCCAAATCAACCACCTGGGGAAGGTCTTATGATTCATGGTGGCATCCTGTCCCTGACTAGAGAATCTTATCATGGATTCCTCAAATTGCTGATGGACTGATTGATGCAGAATCTCCTGACACTGAAAAGGACTCTGATTTGTCTCTGAATCATGAAGTTTTGCTGATTTGTTTCTGAATCACGAATGTTGTCTTGCACCTAAACATTTTAGCCTATATGTTGTCATCTGTAGCCAATGATTGCAGCCTCCTTGTTGTACCCTCCAGTGCAAAAGGACAACTTTGGCATGAGAAATCCTCCTCCTTTCTTCTGAACTTTCCCATAAAACTTGTAATAGTCTTGGAATACGCCCAACTTTGTTGGTGTGTCTTCCCTTGTCAAGCCTCACATTTGGCTTTCTATAAATCTTTCTCAAATTATTTCTGCCTCAACCTCCTTAATTTGGATCGACAGACTCAACAATAAATGTGGCTTGAAAAACAACAGTGAGGTGCCAAAAGGAGAGGCTGAATCTGGGAACGGTGGGGACTGAGACTGGGGGAGTTGGTGGAGGTGTGGGCAAGTCAGGTTGGGCCTTCATATGAACGCAGGTCCAGAGAGACCGGCCATGCCTGTGGGTGGCTCATCACAAACAGCAGTTAGTGTGGTTGAACTTCACATCTGCTGGGGCCATAACTTTTTTCTTCCTCACAGCTTCTCTCCCCTCATCCTCCTACCCCAGACCCATCTGCAAATCTGCATGACCCAGGCTCACCCAGACATATCCCATGACACTCACCTACAAACCAATGCTTTAATACCTACCATTAGCTCAACTCCACTCCCCTTTAATAGGGAGGGAAATTGTTCTAGAGTTAGGGGTGAATACATAGATATTGGCTAAAGTGGATGAATGAAGATATAGAGGAGGTGTACTATATCATTAAAATTACAAGGGCAGTCATTGGAAAAACTAATACACGGTCTTAAATGTCTGTATAATCAGAAAAAGCACACATATAGCATACAGATCCCAGTAAAAGTTGGAAAGTAAATAAAATACTACAAACAGAAACTCTAACATAACATAAAGTGATAGAATTAAGGCCAAATGAACCTGCTTAGCAATAAATGCAAATGGGATAAGCTCACTTTCTAAAAGGAAAGGACTTCCAACTTGGATCAAAATTAAAAGCAAAATATATGCTGAATGTAAGCATGCAACTAAAACAAAAGGATACAAAAATACTTATCAGAAAAATACGAAGAAAAAGAGAATATGGATCTGGATATTAATATCTCACAAATTTAAAGTGATGCAAAAGACAATAAACCAAAGGTAGAGCAAAGGGAAATAGTGAAGGGCACAATATACTCCGACAATCTGACACGAATCATCCGGTGCTTAGCACAGCATCGACATGCCCGAACCAAAAGCTGTAGGGCATATAAGGGAAACAGCGATGAAAATGCAGTTTTCGTATGAGAGTTTAATCCCTGTGTGTCCAGGAGACACTAAACACAAGTATAGTATCTCCAGTGCCGTGGGTGTGGCTATGGTGTCTTAAACTGTTCTTGCAGCTGTACAGTAAAGTGAGCATTTTACTTCACCTGCAACCAATGAACTCTATCACATTCTAGAATGCTTCCTCAGCCATTACTATATTCTATTCCACCTATAGTTCCCAAAGGATTGAAAATTATAAAGAATTATATTAGAAAATTAGAGAGAAGTGTTGTTGTTGTGTGCACATGCCTGGATGTGAGTGTGTATGTTTGTTTGTTTCTAATACAGAAGTCAGCACGGAATGGTCTTAAAAGCGTCTTCATAACTTAAATTTTCACATGGTATCTTTTTGCTTTCAGTATGAGTAAATCGCGGAAGGTAATGTTCCGTTCTGCTGCATTTAGGCACAATGGTGTTGTGTTTGAAAAAGGAGCAAGGTAGGTCTGGCACTCCCAGACATTTGAGTTCCTGTTCTAGAAGCTATGCACACTCAGAAAGAGGGCAGTCTTGGTCCATACATTGGCCTGGATACCCCAGCTTTCTTTTCTACATAAATTCTTCTTACTTCTCTCACAGTTCTTAAAATTAAACATTTTAACTTCTCACTGAAGGCTTTAGGAGTGCTTCAAATTCCTCTCTCTCTTTTCTGCCTCTTCTTGTTGTCTGTTCACTTGTGTTTGGTGTAAAGGGAAGGCTGAAGCAGACACGGCGTGAGTGGGAATCCAACCAGGCTTGTTTGAACCCTGCGAAGGCATTTTCCTTACACTCTGTGTTTTATATTCCTTTAATAATTTTGATATGAATACTCTCCTAATAAAAATATTTACATAATGCTTTAGCATTGATGTGATCTTTGTGGGCATACTCGCATTTGTTTTATCAAAACAATCTAATTAGAAATTTATTAAGGAATTAAATTATAAGGAAATTAAATTAAGACATAATTAAGAGGAAATTATTGTATCCAGATAGAGGAAAAACCGAGGCACAGAGATGTTGTGGTCTATTAGGAAGGGGGTCTGTGAAAATAATTTCTCCAACTAATGGCTTAGGCATAAAATATATCTCCCTTATAAATCACAAATGTTCCAAATGGGAAGACAGGCTAGTAGAGTTTTCCTAAGGCCAACCTCCAAAGATCTCCACGTGATGACTTCAGACACCTTTCCAGTTTGTCACGGAGTTCCCCCTTATGTGGTTGCTTTCCAGGAAAACCAAATGTTTTCCCCATATGTCCTCGATATTATTAATGCTCCAGCCCAGACTGACCAATCCTATCAGAATTTCAAACCCACCCCAGTGTTTCCTCTTGAATGCAACTGTTCACCAAGCGCTTTTAAATGTGTGAGATGCTCTTCCTCTTCTCAATCCACTTACAGCTTTTACCTGTCATGGGAAATCGCCTTTCATTATGGCTATTTGGGAAGTCATCTTCCCCACCACGCTGCATCTGAAGGTCAAGAACAGTTTCCCAGGTATCTATAATACACAGTACTCCATATACAATGACCATACTGAAGCCAACAAAATTGGAATAAATGGAGCTTTTTATCTTCAACGTGGTCTCTTAAAATACAAGAAAACGTAATGGATAAGCCACAGATCACACAGAACTTGAATTTGAGTCATTCTGCTAAATGGTATTTTTACAAGTCTTAAATGCTCCATTCTACACTCACGAAAGACAAGGTTGCAAATAATTGCCTGGGCCTCCCCGAGAGACAGCATTGGTAAGTGATTCTGGCTGCTAGGTTGTTTTGTTTTGTTTTTCTCAGTGTAGAAAAATAGGTTCATAATTTATATGGTAGAGGCCAGCTCCTTTGTACATTACGTGTGGACAACACTGGTATGTATAGTTTAAGTTAATTACTGTCTTTATATAACCCCTGAATGTATCTATAATTCCTTGTTGACGTGAACAGAGTTTCTAATGGGCTTGAAATAGATTGTCTAGAGTTCATAGTTATCTATTAGAGAATTGGTCCAATAGAAGCTACTTCTCCATTTCCTAAAATTCATTGCTCACATTTTATAGGAAACTCAGAAAAGATATAAATTCGTAAACACAGACTTTGAACAACTTTAAAAACATTATCACTCTAACACAAGTGAAATTTAAAAAAACAGTAAACTGTACATCAATGTATAATTCTCTGACATGCTCATATTTAAAACATGATGTAAACGTCTGATGCTTGCATATACACAGAGTCATTGTGAAGATAGCAGTTACCAATTCAGGCTGACTTAGCAACTTTTCATGGGCAACTAAATCCTCATGAATGACATGTTGTGGACATGATTTTCCAAAATACCCTTTGTTAACTTATAAAACAAAACAATGTACAGTCTACCCCTAAATCACATAAAATTCATAATCCTGGAAAAATCTAATGCATGTGAAAATTGTACGGAAAAAACTGTTTTGCATATAAAATTGTTTAATTCTACCTTCAGATAATTATAAATATGTCAACGTGACACCTGAATTATCATGTGGCATTGTTCACTGTATTTGCTGGACACAACCTCAGTCCCCCTTAGATGCAGTATAATCCTCCAATCATCAAGACAATAAAAAAACTACCCTATAAATATCCAAATGTTTCCTATGGGGAGAACCACCAAGCTTCATTACAATTCATTACTTTATAATGTGATAAATATTTGGGTTTTAGTATAAAAACTTTCTTTGACTAAAACTCTTTAACAACCTGAGTCATGTATAAAGGTTAAATAGCAGGAGCAAAGTGGTCATTATTTCCAAAGCATTAAACACGCTGGGCTCCGATACACACGCTTGGTGTGTCACAATCAATTAGAAAGCCGTCCAGTGTGAATGAGTTTCTGACATTGAGAAATACCGCTGGCATCTGTTACACAGACAGCAGAGATCGGACTCCTCAGACACGCCACTGCCTTTGAGCTACCTTCTCCTTCAGACACCAAATGCAAGGCCAACTGCTTACAAGTAACAGTTCAAAAGGAGTTGCTCGTTCTTTATCTTCCTTTCTCTCCCTGCAGCAGGATTTCTGTGACATCGAACAACCTTGTGTAGCTCAAAGATACAAGACTGGTCCAAGACATTTCACAAGTTTCAGCATGTACTCTCTGTGCGGACAGGACATTGGCACCTAGCACATGAATGGGCAGATCGACGTTTCCTCTTTAGCATCGCATCAAATTTTAGTTTAGTTTGACCCATGCTTAGGCAACGCACCTCTAATATAAATAGGCCACTTGCTACCGCAATAGGAAACCAGTACTTGGAAAGGGAAGATGCCAAATTATATGTTGTAGAGTTATACAGTAAAGAGTTATGAATTCCAAACAATGTGGACATTTGTAAGATTATATCCGAGGACAGTAACTCTACACAGTTGAACAAAGAAGGAAGGAGCATTTTTTACAAAAATATCTGGTGAAATTTTAAATTCACCAAAAATACTTTGTTAATTTGAGGAGATGGAGGCAAAAGTATGTGCTGTTATAATGTATATTTCAGCAGTGTTAGACCAACATTAACAATATATGTACTTATCCTAACTACTTCATACAATACAGAACTACAAAAATTTGTTATATCAGAGTTTTGAAAATTAGGTCAAATTTTGTGTGATCCAGAAGCAGCTTCATAAGGTATCTCTCTGTATGAGGCATAGTATACATTTTTATGTAAGTATTTTTCCTATTTCCTTTCAGTTTGGCAAAATACAGATATTTGTATACTAGTACTGGATGTCCTTAGAATAGACATTTTCAACTCTAAGGTATATAATCATCATCTCCCATAATTTAACAGGAAAAGTAATTTCTAAGTTTAATTTGTAGTTAATTTAGATCATCTAAATCAAATATCCTTACTTCTTATTTCGGTAACAAAAAGTTGGGTTTAATTTGGCGTTCTTGAAAAAGCAGGTCGTTTTTGTTTGAAAAATTATCCAATTACCTTCGCTCATCATTTGACGTTACCTTTGAAGACAGATTAAACATTCCACATTCTCCTCAGTGAAGAAAACCACTATTAGCCAAGTTGACTGAATTAACATTTACAGAAGACATATGTACAAAATATAACTGAATAACACACATTTTTTTCCAAGGACATTTGCAACATGCACTAGGATAGACCGTATTCTGGGCCGTGAAACAAGCCGTGAGTCACGTAGTCAGCTGGAGTCACGTAGATCATGTTCTCAGAGCAGAAAGGAATTAAAGTGGAAATCAATTACAAGATAAGATTAATACAGTAGCTCCAATTGTTTTTAAATTAGGCAACACACTTCTAAAATAACCAAAAACCCAAAGAGGAAATGACAGCTGAAGTTAGAAAATATTTTGAAACAAACAATGAAAATACAACATTGGATTTTATGGGATACAGATAAAACAGTGCTTGGCGGAAACATTCAGTGTCACCGGATGAACATGCCCTGGCGATTTTTTCTACCTCTGTGCTAGTTCATCCTCCTTTCTTGTCTTTGGGGAAGTCCTATTATCTCTTGAATCCAATTAACATAAAAACACATGCTTTTTTCTCTTTTATGGATAATATGATGCCCTTCACTACAGGTGTGTAATGTACAGCTTGAGGCTAAGGACTTGTCCAGCTGTGTTTTGCTTTTGTTTATATATTTCCAGATCTTTAGTGTCATTTTATCGTTCTTAGATCTACCAAAAGCTGCCTTTTTTTTGCTTTCTTTCTTCTTCTGCTTGATTGATTGTTTAAGAAACAAAATCTGACATGTCGTCTGATTAAAATGCCAAACACTCCTGTATCCCATCTTTTTCAGATGTGCTTAGAAAATATCCCTTATATTAACAAAAGTCACTCATTCTGCAACATTGTATATAACCCACTCCATAGCACAGAAAATAAGACTCTTAGGAAGACCAAAATGAAGGTCTTTGTTGACATTCCATCCCACCAAAGCCTCAAATGGTGGGTGGAATGTATGTAATCTTTCTCCTGATGAGTGAGAAATTAGACAATGCACGCCTTGGTTGGCCCACACCATTCCTTACATTTTTGGTGGTAGGACTGCCCCCCAATGTTTGAGGTGGGTGGAGATCATCAACTTTCACCTGTCCAGCATAAAACAAAACTCACTGGTTCCTACCCAAGGCGACTCTCATCTAACCCAGGTAGACCCTGTGCATGCAAATCAAGCATCTGCCAATGGAGTGACAATAATTTCCAGACCATTCATTCTTGATGAGATCTTAGTGATCAGCTAGTTCTGTGAACTTCACCCCATGCTCTAAAAGCCCCTAGGCATTCTGAGGGGTTTCTCAGGGGCCCCTGCAAGAGATTGGGCACGGGAGGACAAACACCACCAACACCCATTGCCCAATCCTCTGGCTTCATACAACCATAGTGCTGTTTTCAACAGACTTCTGAGTAAGACTGTGCCTGAAAACAAGGCATTCTCCACCCTATTGGACATCATGGTGCAGACATTCCATTGATTGGTTTTTTCAGTTAATTAGAGGTCAATCCAAGCCAAGCATACAGCTTTTCCAATGTGGCAGGGTGTCTTTTCACTCTATATAGATTTTAAGAAATACTTAGAGGTTTTCTTCTATGCAATCTATTTCCCAACACCACTTGTTTCCCAGCAAAGGGTTGAGATTTGGAGGGCAGCAAGGATGTAGACACAGACTCAAGAACGCAACTGTGAAAATGCAGATATATTCCCAGGAGTGGGTCATGAATGCAGTGGTGTTCGAACCCAGCTCTGATGCCCATGAGGAATGGGTATGGTTTGTTAGGGGCAGCCATGCTCTACCATCGCTTGGCCATACAGAGGAATTCTGCTTCAAGATGTTGAGCACACAGGCGAAACACTGAGACCTGGGAAGTGGAGAATTCTTTACGTCCCTTCCAATATGCTTCTCTCACATGACATCACAATGACACAGAGGAGGACTGAAGGACCCATGCTTTAGATCACTCCCTGGTCCCCTGCACTTCCCAGCGGGATGCATCTGTGGCTGAGTGTGGGTGGGAATGAGCGTGTGTTGGCACACATGTTTATGCATGTATACATGTATGCACCCATCCTGTGCCGCTGTTTTCACTGATATCCAGATAAATAAATGTGCACCTGATTTCTGTGGGAACTTCAGGTTCCTATCAAATAACCCTTTAGATTCTGGAGCTGGGGCTGAGACTCTCTGTTTGACATCGCCCCTCACCTCTTACTCGGAGTCCCCGCTCTGCCCCTGTTTCACAGTATGTGGGATCCTGTTGTCATTGCTGGGCTCAATTCCACCCCCTTCAGGGACACAGCCCCTCTCTCCATTTCTAAAGCACCACCAACCCAACTCTTTTACATCTAACAGACCTTGCTAAAGATCCAGCAATTTTTTTCAAAAAGGGAATGGTAGCGTAGAGTTAAAAAAAATCACTTAAAACTACATATCGGGCACGAACATAATAAAAGCGGACCAGCCATTCTCGCCCAGAGAACTCCGTTTTAGAATCTTTCCATATTTCTGGAGCCTGCCCTTACCCTATAAAAAATCTTTCACTCATCCCACAAACACTGACTGGAAGCTTACTCCGGGTGCTAGAGATTCAGCCGTAAACTAAAGAGAAAAAAACCTCCACCGCCATGAAATTACATTCTCTATATCTCTTCTTCTTTGAATCTCACATCTTCTGAAGGCCCCAGACCAAAAAGACCAAACTGAGACGATGGAAAATTCACTCTGCTCTAGTACACCAAGCATTTTATCTCCCATTGTTTGAACCTTCCCCTTTCAATCCAGGCAAGGGGCTTTCCTTTGCATAGCCAACAGAGTGATTTTCCTAGGTGTTTTCCTAAATAAAAGAGAAGCTTCCATCTCAAGATGGATTCTACCTCCTCCATATAATGCCAAAATGGTTCTGGTCAAATTTTCAAATCAATGTTTCCTAACCTCTACATTTGCCTTTTCAAAAGTCTGCTCAGTTGCTCAATTCGAATCATTCCTCAATTATAATGATAATAATGGTCACTATAAAATGTGCCTCTTTATGCCAGGAAACATGGATGTCCCACAAGATGCTTAAATTTAAGCACTAAACAATATTTCTGGAAAAAAACAGCAGCCAAAGATTTATATGTGTATGAATGCAGATTATATAAGTTCAGAACTTCCAATTCCTGTGTAATTGAGGCAAGAATATATTTAAATATATTGTATTCCTTGACCTTCCCGCCATACTTGACACTGTTGCCTACTCCCATCTTTTTGGGACTGTTTACTCCCTGGGTTGTCAAGGCAACATACTATTTTGCTTTAATTTCCTTCATGGCCTTGGATTCCTTTGCCTTTCAAAGTTGGAGCTTCCCAAGGGTCCACCTTCAACTCTGATTTCCCACTCTCACTATTTCCAAGGGACCTCATTGGCATCTGCCACTTCCATGCCCTGTGGAACATCTATGATTGCCAAGGACGTGCCTCCAGTCTATATCTCTTCCTTGGCCCACACAGTCACATTTTTAACTGCTTACTGGACTTCTCCACCTGCATGTCTTATTCCTATCTCAACCCCGCTGTAACCAATTCAAGCCACTGTCTTTTCCTCCTCTCTATTCTCATCACCCTCCAGATGCAATCCCCACCCACGGCACCACTGTACCCTTAATGACCCACGGCCAAGAGATTTCAGAGTCGTGGCACCCTCTCCATTGTCCCTCCAGTCACTAGGTCCTTTCAATTCTATCATCTTAACACTGCATATCCGCCTCTTCCTTGGGATAGCCATTGCTACTATTTTTGCTAAGACCTTCAAGATGTATGATCTAGAATATTGCAGTCGTTTCCTGATTGGTCTCTCTGAGAACAGCTTTACTTTACCATTCTCATCTCTTTTTCATTACGTTATGATGTTGATCTTTCTAAAACCCAAGCACAATCAAGTCCCCCTCTATTTAAAGCACCACGAGTCATCTCCATTTTGTAATCACAAGAGTCCAAACTGATTGGCATTACGTACAGGCTCCCGCACAATCTGACGTCCTTCTACCTTCCCAATCCCATCTCCTATCTCTGCTCATGTCTCAGTCACATTGAAACACCAACAGTACCTTTGAGCACACTGTGTCATTGTTTTCCTCTGCACATTTACGCACACTGCTCTCCCTTTCAAATATGCCTTTACGAGCCCCTTGTCTGCCTGGTAGCCCTACTTGTCCTTTGAGATATAACTCAAGTGCCTCTTCTCTTTGAAGTGTTCCATGAATCCCCAAAGCCAACGCATGCCCCTGTGGGCTGTGAGAGACACCTTGGAGGTAGAACCAATAAGATTCGATGCAATGTATGCAAGGAGAGAGAGTGTGAGATGAGCAGAACAACTCAAGGATTCTGAGTCTAGAAGCTGAGAATAATAGGGAACTGTCATTAGAGTAAAAGAAAGCAAAAGAAGAATAAAGTTTAACAAGAAGGGTAAAGATCTAGGAGGCCTTTTTGTCTTTTTAGCAAACTCTTTATTGAAATGTAGCACCAGAGTGGCTTTCAATAGACAGACGATACCAACTGTCGGCAAAGTTATGCAACAGCGCTTACGCACTCCTGGAGGATAAATGGGTGCACCATTTTGGAAAACTATTGGGCAGTATCTAATTAAGCTGAACATGTGCATAACTTATAACCCAACAATTTCATTCCTAGGAATATGCTCAACAGATACACCGACGTATGTTCACCGAAAGACATGTACACTATGTTCATAGCAGATTTATTTATTATGGCAAAAAAGTAGAAACAATCCAAATGTCCATCAAACCTTGAATTGATGAATAAATTGTGTTATTTTTACCCCATAGAATATTATTTGCCAATAAGAGTGAATGATACACTGCACGCACCAGCATGGATGAATCTCAAACATAATGCTGAATGGAAGAAGTCAGATACAAAGAGAACATACTCTATGATATATAAAGTACAAAAAGGAACACAATTAACCTGTACTTTTTGAAGGCAGGGTGGAAGTTCATGACAGGAAGGCACAGAAGAGGTGCTTCTAGGCTGCTAACAAGGTGCTATTTCTTCATCCCACTGCTGATTACACGGCTGTGTCCCTTTGTGAAAGCGCACCAAGTGTACACCTGAGGTCAGTGCATTTTCAGTGCATTAAACTACGATGCAAAGTTTTATAGGTGTACAGCGGGCCGAGTTTTCATGAAGGGAGCAGTCCCATGTGAATAACACCCAGTCAAAAAACAGAACGTTCCCAGCACCTCAGAAGGGCCCTCCTAGCCTCCCAAAAGTAAGTTCTACTTTGACATCTACCACCGCAGATGAGTTTTGCCTGATTTGATCTTAGTATAAATGTAACCATACAGTGTAGACTCTTTTGTGTGTGTTTTTTTTCTCAACGTTAGAGAGTCTGTTTTTAGATGGGTAGAATTTGACGTGCCGTACGGACGGACGTCCAGACGGAGACATCCTGGCAGCACGCAGAAACAGCCACCTAGCGGGCAGGCGCATGTCCCCTCTGCCCTCCATGGACTCGAGTAGTTTTGTCCTTTTTCTCCTGTGCCCCTTCTCCCCAAGTGCATCTATAGCAGATAAAGACGCAGGGAAGGAAGGGATGTTAACTGACACGATCTTCATATTCTTGAACCAGCCCTGCTGGAAGCTCCGCGATGGCAGCCACCTTGTCTGTCCTGCTCACTGCCGTCTCCTCCGTACCTGGAAAATATCCTGGCCCGCTATAGATACTCGATAGGTAGATGTTGAGCTACTTAATCGCAGGCAAAAATTGGGGAACTAACTAAGATATTCAAAACCTTGGGCTCGACCAAGTCCACTAAAAGATAAACCGAGGAAAAGGAAGCTGCACAGGAAAAGCCAGTTGCTTGGGGAATGTCTATACTTAGGAGCAGAAAGAAGCATTACTGAAGCAGAGGCTAAAAAAATCAATCAGACCACATTTTAGTTAATAAACCCAATTTAATAGTTTCTTACCTGCTTTATAGATCTGGTCAGCATGACTAAGTAATATTGATCAATTTTAAAGTATTTTATTCATAAAATCTTTTTGGTTTGTAACAAGCATCTTTGTATTCACAAAGGCTCTGAAGTCTCTGACTTAGGATCTACCTTGTGTATTTTCTAATCAACTTGAAGATAGAATTTCATATTCCTTGAATCCTTAGGATTTGAGCTGTCAGTAATTGTGTAGAGATCATCAAATCCATAATAAAGGCACACCATTTGAAATGCCCCCAAGTCACAAAACTGATGTTTCCTTAACTTTCTGACTCACTAAATCTGAAAGTGTCCATGGTGTGAAAGGAAAGCAGCGGCAGGAACCACAGAAGGCAGGAGGTTTGCCCACCGGTTCAGATCTGCACAAATGTCACCCCTCCCACCTGATCCCCAGGACAGGAACAACGGATGCCCACACTATGTCTGCAAAGTATTGCAAAATGAAGGCATGCACACCACATGGACTTTCAGTAGGTTTCTCCGGCTGAGCATCTAGAGTGTCCCAGACAGCAGTGGTGTCTACATTCCCACAGTCAGCTCCTTCTTCTCTTAACTCCATCTACATTCTGTTTGGATTTCACTTCCAGCATTATTACATTCCTTCTTCTGGACCAGCATAATGTCCAGAGTTTGAAATAAGCTATAAGATTCAACTATGTGTTCATTTGTATGACGGACGCTATGCTAAGTAATTCATATTGGTCTGTCATCCCAATTAGATTCAGTCCCTTGACTCAGGGATAAGGCTCTGTCATGCTATTTGGATCAAAAACAAGTAGGTAGTATGGGATAAAGAAGGTGTGTAAATATTCACACAGCTGTTAGTTAATTGAAGTTATTTTTACACTTGGAAACATTGCAAAATGTTAAGTGCTGGTTTTCCATGATGGTAATTGAACTGAGAGCAGCTTAGGAAAAGATCCCAGTGTAACTAACGCATCCATAGCGATGGGTGATCATACGCCATCCATGAGCAGTGCCCGCATGACGGAATAATTACAGAAGGAGGGCAGTGTCTCCTCATTTATCAGCAGAGACAAGGCAAGAAGGACTCTCACGTTCGGCAAAGCCCCAACGCACGTCACTTTGCCAAGGAGCCCCTGTCACTGTCAGCTCCTCATGGTGCAAAGACAAAGCCAGGCTGCCCCCCCGACGGGCCACGTGGCCAGAAATCCAGATCTGCTCCCCAGCTGGGCACTTTCAGGTACCACTTGTGAGGCCAATTCCTTTCTTTAACTATCTTATTTTTTGTTTTTTAAAAAATAGCACAAAATTACAGAAATTGGAAAAATATCAAAACGTAGAAAAATTGTGACAATAAATATTCACACCATTAGTGTTTGGATATAGTTGATCCTCACTATGAATATTTTTATGCATGATGATCGCACAGCATATTCAAAATCATATATGCTAATTGTATAAATTAGCATGTATAATTGTATAAATAATACATGTTTATTGTGACATTTTTAAAAAAGAAGATTAAAGAAAAAAATGGCCAAGATCAGCATATGCAGAATGATCTCAAATATGTAAAAATACACCATACAGGAATTCACTGGATGGAAAATGATATAATAAGGACTTGAAATTGATCGCCTCCACTATGGGCATTTCAGGGTACTTCCCTGTTCAAAGAAAACGAGCACTAAATAAAGCCTGTCACCAAATACAAATGTTAAAGATGCAGCTGAGACACCTTCAGGGTTACCACCGTCTCCTGGTGGTGTTGCAATGATACGCAGGGAAGTCAGAAAGCCAAAAGCTACGACGTCATTAGAAAACAATCACAGCCCTCAATGGTCCTGCCTGTAGATGTAAAACAGTCATTCTCTACCAGGGATGATTTTGTCCCCCCAGGAGACATTTGGCAATGCCCGGAGACAGTTTTGGCTGTCCCAGCTGGGGAGGGGGTGCCACCAGCATCGAGTGGGTAGAAGCTCAGGGGTGCTGCTGCACAGCCCCTTGCAGCAACGATCACCTGCCTCCAACGTCCACAGTGCTGAGGCTGAGAAACCCTGCTGTGGAGCACCGTCCCAGTCGCCCTGGTGACACCCACACACTCTCAATGGTGTGCTCATGTTCCCCATGTACAGCTTAAGTCAATGATTCAAACGCTCTCTTTTTCTGCTTCTGATATTTCTATCAACGCCTTTCTACCATCTCTTTACGGTATGTCTCGGGCTTAGGGGAGGTGTGTCTGCTGTTATTGTGGTTGGATAACCATTGCCCGCCTTATCACGCCCCTTTTCCTTGGACAATGAGCAGGGATAAGCGTCAGCTGGGATCCCATGTCCAAACCTGTCTACTCAGAGCACAGCTTCCCGAGACGTCACAGTGTGCCACACGTAACATCTTACCATGTGCCCAGAAAAAGAGGAGAACCAGAATCTCTCTGACCTAATGACCCAATGACCATCACAAAGTATAACATAGCATGTGGTCTAGAGATATAAATTTCCCACTTAAAATATTGAGATAGCTGTTGTTAATTTTGGCACATTTGTTCTTTGATTACAACTAAAAGGGAGTCAGAAGGAAAAGTACATTTGAGGAACTGTAATCTCTAAATAATAAAATTGGAAAGTTGAATGCTTTCACAAAACACCCCAATGAAGGAATCACAAGTGAAACCCAACGAAAGTAAGAACTGATGACATTTAAGAAGAAACTGGAAATATTCTCTAATGTTTTATCAATGATTTTAAATCCTTATAGTTATTAGCATGAAAACCCACAACAGAAGTGTCTCTTTGTGTGTCTGGGGCAGAGTAGCACAGCAATGAAAGTTGTGGGATTCTTTGCCCATTATATAGCAAAGCTGGGGGAAGAAGAATCCTCAAACTTAAAGAATGACAGCATCTACAAAAATTTAAAAAGAGGAGGAAAAGATCATTTTCTGCAAGGAAGAAAGAAAGCCTATGGCTTTGGAATGAACAATGTGAGGTGGTCACAGCAGCTACAGGCATATATTGCAGGTTGCCTCCAGAATGTGTATGTGTGTTGTGTGCATATGTATGTACCAATGTGTATGTGTGTGTGTGTGTGTGTGTGTGTGTGTCTTGTAACAGGGGCTTTCTAGCCTGCTGCTCTGATGGCAACAGCACAGCAATTAGCCAAGAGCCTAAGTGTTACAACTATGTCTTTTTTTCTGCTTTTAAAAACTTGACAGATCTCTTAAACAAACGGTTTTGGGAAAACTGAATATTCGCATGCAAAAGAATTAAACTGGACACTCATTTTACACCATACACAAAAATCAACCCAACATGGGTTAAAGATTTAAACGTAAAACCTAACATTGTAAAACTCCTAGAAGAAAACATAAGGGCAAAGCTTTATGACATTGGTCTAGGCAGTGATTTCTTGGATATGACACCAAAAGCACAAGCAAAAAAAGCAAAAATAGACAAATAGGACTCCATCAAACTAAAAAGCTTCTGGACAGCAAAGGAAACAATCAACAGAGTGAAAACGCAACCTACGGAATGGAAGGAAATGTTTGCAAATCATATATATGATGAGGGGTTAATATCCAAAGTGTATAAGGAATTTCCACGACTCAATAGCAAACCTGTAGGTGTGTGTGTCTGTGTATAACCTGATTTTAAAATGGGCAAAGGACTTAAATAGACATTTCTCTAAAGAAGACATACAGATGGCCAATAGGTATATGAAGAGATGCTCAACATCACTAATCATAAGGGAAATGTAAATGAAAAAAACAATGAGATATCACCTCACACCGGTTAGGATGGCTATTATAAAAAAAATGGTAAAAACAAGTGTTATCAAAATATGGAGCTATTGGATATGGAGAAATCGGAACTCTTGTACACTGTTGGTAAGAATGTAAAATGACACAGTTGCTATGGAAAGCAGTAGGGAGCATCTGCAAAAAATTAAAACTAGAACTACGATGTGCTCCAGATAGCCCACTTCTGGGTATATGTCTAGAAGAATTGAAATCAGGATTGCAAAGAGGTATCTACACTCCCATATTCATTGTAGCATTATTCACAATAGCCAAGATACAGAAATAACAGAAATGTCCATCAACAAATGAATGGATAATAAAAATGTGGTATATACATACAATGCAGTAGCATATAACCCTAAAAAAGAAGGCAATCCTGCCAGATGGGACAACATAGGTGAACGTGGAAACATTATGTTAAGTGAAATGAGCCAGTCACAGAAGGACAAATACGGCATGATTTACTTATGTGAAGTCTCTACAATAGTCAAAGTCATAGAAACAGGAAGTGAAAAGCTGGTTCCCGGTGGCTGGAGACAGGATGAACTGTGGAGTTGCTATTCAATGGCTATAAAGTTTCAGTCACACAAAGGAAATAACTTCTTTAGCTCTCTCGAGCAACATTTTGCCTATAGTAATGGAGTCTTCTATTGTCAACAACAAAAACATATATATGCATTTCAAAGACCAAAACAGAAATTCACTCAGCAAAAAAAAATTCAGGTTCACAAAGTAATAAACTGCATGCACGCAAACAAGACTCAATATCTGGGTCTTCGAAAGGGGCGGATCCTGTGTGCCTGGCCCCTCCGCTGACTTCCCGGCCTGTGGTCGAGCTGGATGCCCCGTGAGTACAGCAGGGAATGTCGGCTCCTGCCTTTGCTCGGTCCCCTCATGACCAACAGTTATTGACTGCACTTCCTACTGTCGCTGTGGAATTTTCCACTGACTGTGTCTCCCTGTTTGGGTACCTTTACCCATCTGTGATCCGCTCTTATCCTTCAACACAGCTTACTTTCCTTGCCTTGACTATCAAAGTGACCTTTTCCTAGACCCTCTCTGTAGGTCACTTTTAGCAGTGTAGAATTTCCTGACAGTTCCATTCCGAAATAAAATACATATGCAAATAAGTCTGCCTATACACATTTCAACAATTGCTTTTTTCCCTAAGGTTGTCTTGATTCCTCAATTTCTACCCTCTTGAGGAAGTCAGTAAATATGGGAGAGTGAAGATTAGAATTTTTTTTTTTTTTTTGCTGTTAAACTTCACCACTAAGTAACTTTCTTCTTGCTTTTTTACAGAAAAGGCTAACTAGAATCATAATCAGCAAGTCAACATTCGCATCCAAGGATTAGTTTAAAGCAATGAGCAAGAAAAACATAAATGACTATTTCATTTCGAAATGCGTTTCCCCCTCGAGTTTTCTAAATTGTTTATTTCCAGAGTCAAATGCCAGGCTGTGTTTCCCACTCTTTGGCAATGCGAAATGGCAGACAGGAAAAGAATTGGCATGCGGTGTAAATGACTAACATGCATTATAAGACTATGCTAAAGGAATTAAAGTCAGCCTTAGAGGTTCCAGGGTGGTTTTTAGCATGCAAACCCTAGTTCTCTCATCTGAGAGCTGGTAACTACTGATTTTGAACATATATTTATAGATTCCATCTCTAACTTAGTTCCACAAAAAATGCTTTGTTTAAATTTCCTTAACTTTGTGAATCGTGTTCACTTGATGGCAGCACGTGAGGAGTTTAAAGAATAATGATACTCTAAACATACCAATGATCTGCACGTTCTTTTCTTTCTCAGAGCAATTGGATTCAATACACATTTTTATCCACTTGTCAGGCGTGGAGAAAGTGGTAGCACGAACTCTGCAAGTACTATTGTGCTTTTAAAATAACGTGATCAAACCGCAATCTAAATTTATAAATTGAACCACACAGAGTGTATTTTCCATGAGACAATGGAGTCCATTCTTCCTTTAAATCAAACAATCACTTTATAGTATCTAACTTTACTCAGTCAGCTTGCATTTCAGCCTTTCAGCAAGCAGGATTGTGGCAAATACCTTGGCCCAATTGCTTTGGAGACTAGAATACATTCTGTGAGTCTGAATGTACGGATTAGCCATCCATCACTATTAGAACAGTTCCTCACCTGGACATTTGATCAATAGCACAAAGTCTTGCTCCCTCGTCACAGATCTTCTTAAATTGCTTCTAAATGTAACTGCATAACAATAAATGAAGAGAAAAAAGAAAAATGTATATGTGTGTAGGTAGGTAGTCTGTGGATTGTGTTCATGTGAAAATACAGAAAGCACCCTCATCTTTAAATGTTGGGGAAACAAGTAAAAGCTACATAAGTTATTTATGCAACATGGTTCTCAGAATTTATGACCGAAGCACCACTGTTAACAGAATCCAAAAGGTGAATCGAAATTGGTTAGCCACTAATGAGACGGTAACTTTATAGAAGGGTCCTTTTCTGTAAATTTAGGTTTTTCTTCAGATTCTATGAAAAAGGGATGATATTAATAATACCTATTTCCAGGTGTGATATTCAAGATATTAACATTTAACCATCATGGCAGGAGTGCCAATCAAGGAGAAAGGCCACTAGCATCTCACTCGGCTGTGTAGGCTACTGTGGAGCCAGCCACACACCAAGGGACATCAGGTGAGAACCAGCCCTGCCTAGTTCACAGGACCAGTGGGGTTAGAGGATCAAGAAGCAGTGCCCTTGGGGGAGCCCGGAAAACAAGATACATCCAGAACATGTCAGCATGATCCAAAGTAGGTCTCTGGCCATGGCAGGGCTGTAGCTCAAGTGTGCACATCATTCCAGAGAGCCTCCTCTAAATATTAAGTACACCACATACTAAATAGTGTCTACTTGGCACCAAATTATCTGGAAAATGGGTGTGAAAGCTTCATTCTCTTTACTCTTCACTTATAATCCAATGGCAGAAATGGATAGAAACTTCCCTCCCAGACACAAACCACAGTCAGAGATTCAGGGAGAAGAAAAAAACATTAATACACATGAAGGCTTTGATAGATAGGTCACTCACAATAATCAGAAAGAAGTAGGTGGAAAATTCTTTCACTTGCACAGCTACAGGGTCCATCGTTAGCCAGCAGGGAGTTAGAATAGAACTTAGTAAGATCTCTGCAGGTGTACTTTGCTCATATTTGGTGTAGCTACATTAAAAAGAAATTGTTGGGAGAATGGAGATATGCAATTCCCTCTCAGTCTCTCTACTGAGAGATTCTTCATTGAGTGCCTCTCAAAACCAAGTACTCTTGATGTGCAGAAATTTTACTCAATTTTTCAGAAATTTAGAGTAACTGGTTTTGGCGATACATACCTATTAAATAATGTATCTGTCTGTAAACCCATTTTCCAAAAGGAAATGCCAGGACCTGTGGCTGCTCCAGTTGTCTCAGTGGTGACCTGTTCAAGGCTGCCCCGGTTGCTATGGAGACAGCAAAGATCTTGGATGAGTTTGCAGCGCAGAGCTTCACGCTCAGCTCAGCCAGCAGCTGCCCGAGTCAGAGGCTCACTACCATGTGGATTCCGCAGCTGCCAGAGCAGAGATCTCAAAGGAAGCCTGGGAGAGAGGACTTTTTGTTTTTTATTGAAAATACGGGAAAAAACAAACAAGCAATGGAGGAATGCCTGATCTAAATGCAATTAGAGTGCTGAATGAGTCCACCATAGTTGACAGTCGTTTAAATCATCTCCAATGATTAGGAAATTAATCCTAGCATGACTTTAGTCAAAGGACATTATGTGATGACTTCTCACCGTGAGTATAATTGCAGCTATCAGCTGAACTAACAGCAGGGAGATGGGGAAATAGGTCAGATATTCTAGGAGATAAATGTGTGTCCCCTGACATCTCCGGCGTAACTGTTGCAAAAAGCAGGCTATCGCATTTTTCTAATTGTTTTTAACTTTTCTGCAGAAATCACGTGTCTGGAATTTCAGTGCTGACTCATGATAATTGCCTGTGACCAACTACTTTCCACTGCAAAAATAGTTAGTACATTTCAGAGATTTTAAAAAGTTGTTATTTAACATCAAAGAGAACAGGTGCATGAATAGAAGGGGGCTCTTTGATACGGCTTTATGATGATGGCAAACTTTGGTTTTATTACACACTAATAGCAAATTTTGAAAATGAATTATGAAATGATTTACCAAACCACCCTCCTGTTGTTTAGTATTAGCATTGAGAACCCCAAAATTGAAATAATGGAGTGTCTACCAAAATATTTTGTTTTGGTTTTTTTGGCTGGAAAAGTTATGAACTGATAGGAAGACATGTTGTCATATGCTAGGCTTTTTAAAAATCTTTAATTTATAAAAGACAAATGCTCTTCCATGCATGAGGTCATAGATGAGTGAGTAGTGGTTGGCTAATGGCCACACCATTAAATCATTGCGGGAAACCATGCTATTTCAAGGCATTGTTTGTGGGCAGAGTGGACAATACAGCACAGCCCCTAAAATTGATTCTGCATCAAGTTAAATCAGGGGTCTTTGCACATAAGGCAATGAAATCTCAATGCCAAGGACCTATTTCAGTATTTTCCCTTCTGGTTAATGCTGAATTACAATTGACCCTTGACCAAGATGGGTTTGGATTATGTAGGTCCACGTATAAGCAGATTTTCTTCCATCTCTGCCACCCCAGAGACAGCAAGAACAACCCCTCCTGTCCCTCCTCCTCCTCAGCCTCCTCAACGTGAAGATGATGAGGATGAAGACCTTTATGATGTTCTACTTCCACTTAATGAAGAGTAAATACATGTTCTCTCCTCATGGTTTTCTTAATAACATTTTCTTTTCTTTAGCTTACCTTATTGTAAGAATACAGTGTATAATACATATGACATTCCGAATGTGTTAATTGACTGTTTGTGTTACTGATAAGGCTTCCTGTCAACAGTGGGCTATTAGTAGTTGAGTTTTGGGGGAGTTAAAAGTTATACACAGATTTTCAACTAAGCAGGGGCTCAGCCCCCCTAACTCCTCATTGTTTAAGGGACAACAGTAATATGCTTTGGTCTCTTTGACACTTTGTCCTTGTTATACTTGTTATAATGCGAAGCACCTAAAACTGTGTGGCAATGAAATAGACGCCGGGAAAGAGAGAATAAAGGACTAACCAGTTTTCTTGTCTCAGAGAGCCAGGAATAAAATTTGGGTTGAGTCATTAAAGTGGGCGTTTGGAAAGAAAATCCAGCCCCCTGATTTCAGCAATGGAAATGTTTAGAACCGCAGAATATTGGCGCTGAGAAAAGACCTCAGAGGCTAACAGCGCCAAACCTTCCTGTTGCACAAATGACAAAATTAAAATTCAGCCAATTGAAATCACTTTCTCCAAAACTGCTGTCATCTTGTCACCTTAAAGCAACGTGTGCTGTCCTTGTGGAGTAGAAAGAGGACACGCTTTTCATGCGCTCAAGACTAACTGCCTGGGTCTCAGTGACGGGGGGTGCACCGGGAACTCCTCCGCCCTGCTCTGGGGCCAGGGCGCTGCTCCTAAGCTTTAGCAGAAGTCAGACACAGGCGAGAACCCAAGTAGTAAACTTTTGCTACTGTTTTTACTAACAAAAACCTATTTAGAAGACTACTGATTGCTGGTTAACATGAATGAGAAATAGTGGACAATTACAGTCATTGACATTTTCCTACCTTATGCTCCATTCTACCTCATCAGCATGAATTTAAAAGTTGCTTTCAATATAATTCCCTAATTCAATGCATTTATTGCACCATTTCAACTAAATCAGGAATTTTCATCTCCCAGCTAGTATAATACAATGTATATTGCAGTCCACTCATGTCTTCTTATGGTAATACTACTTACCATTTATTGAGCAAGTATTCTTGAATTCTGTGAACGGCATTATTTACATTTTTTCTTACTCTTATAGCTATCCCAAAAGATCAGAATTATTACTCTCATTTTTAAGGTACATCATTTATCTTCAGAGGGATGATGCAATTTAGCCAAGATCACAGTGTGAGGGCAAAGGTACCAATTCCAACCCGGAATCTTCTAGCTTCAAAGCCAGATTCTCTGTCATACATGGCTGCCTCCATACCCTCTTGGTCCTTTTACTATCAGAGAAAATTCATTATTCATTTATGTAAACAAAATGACCTAGATTTTCAAAAGAAGCCCTGCCTAACATGTCCTCACAGTGGAAAGAGAATTAGAAAGCATGCTATAAATTCCACAAAGGCCAATGAATAATTAAGACCCTCAAAGACTGCTAGGGATCAGAAGCTGACTTGCTGTATAGCTTGAACATGGCTCCAGGTTATGTGGTTGGAAAGGAAAATTGGCGATGGATGGGCACAAAATGTCTGGAGTAACTTCACGTCAGCCACACAGAGGGATAATAAAAGAGACTCTCTGTAAAGAGGCAAATACCTATTGATTAGGTATATTCCAGGGCAAGACACAGGACTATGAAATTGACAGAACTCAAGGGCAGGAGAAATACTGAGAAATACTTGGGCCTGTCGCTCAGTTCTTACCAATGATTTTCAGATGAGGGAGCAGAAGCTAAGATGCGGGATTTGAAGACCAACTCTACGGGACCCCTCCTTTCGAACGTCAGGTGCTCTTTTTATTTCATCCTCCGTTCAAGCCCAATGTTTTTGTTCTCGGGAAGATTGCGTGGTCAACTTCAAACCTGCCCCCTTTATCTCCTGCCAACTCCTTTGCCAGAAAATATGTTAGAAAAATACTATCTATGAGAGACAATATTATCGTCAAGGTGTGCAGACAGAGAGATTAATAAACACCCCTAGTGTCACGTAGCAATAAAGCCATCAGGCACAATTTGAACTGTGATGTGTCTCCATTTTACACTTCCTCAGTCCCTGATAAGCTAATTAGAAATAGCTATAGTACTTTCTTATCCAAATCCTTCCCCCTGGGTTGGGTTGAACAGGAGGCTGGCCAGAGTGGGGTGGATGCTATAGTTTTAAGCAGGGCTCTGCAAATTGTGACCCTCGGGCCAAATCCAGCCTGGTACCTGTCTTTGTAAATGAAGTTTCACCAGAACAGGGCCACACCCATTCACTTACCTGTTGTCCATGGCTACCTTCACCCTGCAATGGCCACAGGGTTGAAAATATGCACTATCTGGCCTTTTACAGAAAAACTGCCAACCCTGCTTTAGGAATTGGAAAAGGAAGACCTTCGCCCACAGGAGATGCTAAAATCAAGCGTGACTAGTCAAGGGAAAGTAAGAAATCTAAGCTCGTAAAATACAGAAAAGAAAAAAGCATTCAAGACATTAAATTGAAAGAAGTTGAATATGCATGTTGAAATCCGAAACCCGGAACTGGGCATCCGAAGATCAAGATGAGACAAGAGCAGGAAACAGGGGCTGAGAAGGGGAAACAGAGGCAGTAGCCAGCACAAATCATTACATGTGGTCAAACTGAACATGGTCATGGACAGAGGGCCCAACTCCACCCAAAAGACAGGAATGGATGCTTTCAAGTTCTTCCATGGTTTTATGATTATTTCTAGAAATAGGAAATGTTGACATTACTATTTGGGTAAATTCTCCTTGATTACAGAATTTTTTTGTGTGTGTTAGTGTGTCTGTGAATCCTTCTACTAAATGCATTGCATGACAGCTAGAAGAGGTAGTCAGTAAGCCAGGAGACTCTGGGACTTTTGTTAATAAATACTTGTTCTCCAATGAACTGATTACTAATATGGGCTTTGGACAGGTTCATTTGATGAAAAGGAGAAACAAAAGAGGCAACCTTTATAGTCAAATCTCTGCAATAAGCCCTACATGAAGTAATACACTTTGTTTAAAAAGGCTGATAGAATTTTTTATTTTAATGAGAGAAATGTAGAAAGAAGAGAAAGAAGACCAAAGGTTAACAAGACTTGGAAACTTTTGAGAGCTGATGGAGCCATCTCTTTCCAACTCTGTATGTTGTGATAATGTATCAGTAGCTTGGAAACAGCCACAGTGGGAGTATTTACACCACAGTAACTGGCAAATACTAGATACTAGGTTTTCCCCCTCCAAAAAGCCAGTTGTTAAACATTTACACCACCGAACACGGGAGGAAAAGAGTGTGACAACAGAGGAAATCCTCATCTTTCTTGACTGAGAGATCGTCTGTCACAGATATTGTCTAAACTCAATATATCAATAAATAGAAGAAGAAAGGTGATAGTAAAAGTGGTTTCTAGAGTCATGGCAGTCATAAGAGAATTAAAAAACAAAACAATTAAAAAGTGGTTGCATCTGAGGAATGGGCATAAGGGTTAGGAGGGAGACCAGCACAGAAGACAGTTGCTGTGCATCACGAGCTCTTCCGCACACCTTGTGTCTTGTTTTTAACCATGTGCATGTGCTACTTTGATTTAAAAAAAAAAAAAAAGAATGTGGATATTGGAGTCAGAGAAACATCGATGTGATCCCAGCACATTCCACACACTGAGTGTGTCACCTGCCAGTCACCTGTCAACGTCACCACCTGTATAGAATAGGGTAAAGACGGTGCTGACCCACCGGGATGTTGAGAGGACAGAGGCTGGCACGGAGTGAACGCCGGACGGTGGCTCTCACCATGATCCGATCTCCAGGTTGTTCCCTTTTAGCTCTAAGGCCTCTCTGCCCCGCCAGACGCTGACAGCATTTGCGTTTTCCTGAGTCCTGTGTGAAAACGCTCCCGTGGCTCTTGAGAGGGATCTTTTAAGCACTGACCAGCTAGGAAATTACTGAGCTGTAACTGGCCGATGCAAAGAGAAGCGCAGTGTTGAGAGACAGACTGGGAGAGGAGGAGTTGGAGGAAAGAGTGGGAGCAGGGGAGGGCAGCCAGAGCGCGCAGGGGGGGGGGGGGGGGAACCCAACTAATCCCCGGGCCCACCCGCCCCCCCCCCCCTTTAC
>CAUYRT010056691.1:0-13742 GCA_963574885.1 Lepilemur ruficaudatus
TCCTGGGCTCAAGTGATCCTCCTGCCTCAGCCTCCTGAATAGCTGGGACTACAGGCATGCACCACCATGCCTGGCTAATTTTTTCTATATATTTTAGTTGGCCAATTAATTTCTTTCTATTTTTAGTAGAGACGGGGTCTCGCTCTTGCTCAGGCTGGTCTCAAACTCCTGCCCTCAAGTGATCCTCCCGCCTTGGCCTCCCAGAGTGCTAGGATTACAGGCGTGAGCCACCACGCCCAGCCATTAGTGTGAATTTTAAGACCTCACAGCAAGGCCATATACCGTTCTCAGGTGTATGTGCAGTAACATAGAAAAGTAGGGACTAGGAGGACACACGTCAAGTTCATGACTGCTGTGGCCTTGAGTAGCGGAGGAGTGTGGCCTGCGGGGACTGGGACCCTTTCTCTTGTTTGTACCAATTGTGGGCACGGGGAAGGCTTGCAGCCAATGTGCTTGTGCACCTGTGTCATGAACGTGTCCAATTCCCAAAGGGAACAAAAAGCGAGGGCAGGACCTTGGCCTGGGCAGTGGGGGCCGATGACGGAGCCCACTAAGCACAGGGGGTGGTGTGTCCAGAGGCCTCACAGTCCTCAGTTCCTCACAGTCCCAGACGCCCGAGCTGGACTGGCTCTCTGGGCAGGGGCAGAGGAAGGCTCCCGTCTCAGGTAGGGCTCCCCAGAAGCAGGCCCTGACAGGAAAGCAAGGGATCTGGGCTTCTGGTCATTGGCAGGGCCACAGCCTGTCTCCAAACAGGCTCTGGAGCCAGCGAGGCTTGGTTTAAATCTCAAAGGTACCCTGTGCTGTGTGAGAAACGACAGTCTCTTAACCTCACTGTGCCTCAGTTTTGTCATCATTTTGGCCGAAAAACGGGGATAATATAATAATAGTGTCTGACTCGGGGATTAGTGGGAATTGAAAATGGTGTGTTTAGTAATGTTTTAGATCTCATTACCCTGATTACCGTGTAATTATTCAAAGAGAGAGATGGTGTGACCCGTCTGTCTGGCTGTCCATCCATCTGTTCATTTATCATCGGTTCTATAAACATTTATCCAGTGCTTTCAATAAGTTTTCAAAAGATTGGAAAATTTTTCAGGAAGCTTACATTTTAATGGAGGTTTTCCTCCCTGGCAGCAGCAGAACTGTGCGGGTCCCGTTCTCCAGGTGGCTGGGGGCTTGTGTGCACCACTCGGAGTCCAGAAGCTACCTGCACAATCCACAGGTGGTTACAAAACGTCTTACCTGACATGGAAACTCAGAATCACAGATTTGAGCTAGAAAGGAGTTTAGAGCTCCCCTAGCCCAGTGGTTTTTAAAATATTTTGTTTCAAACCCTTTGATCAAAAGAAATATTACCCAGTATGTACAAGAGTGAGTGTGACCGAGGACCCTCCTCCCATCACTACCAGGGCACCTAGGGCTCCCAGAGCACAACGCGAAAATGACCTCCTAGATCCTCGCCTGGGACGCAGGCCCACAGAGAGGGGCTGTGGACAAGGGCACACGGAGACTCGATTTCAGAGCTGGAATGTGGCAATGCGATTAGGATGCCAGTGGGGTTTAAAAAGAAAAACAACTTCTACAGAGGAAAAACTGATTAAAATCAGAAGCCCAAGGGCTAGGTTAATTCAGAGAGTAGATACACCCAAAGAGAGAATTGGTAGCCTGGAAGATAGATTTGAAGAAATTACTCAGAATGCAGCAAAAAGAGACAAAATAGGAAAGAGAGGTTAAGAAACAAAGGACAGAGTGAGAAGGGACAATATAAACATAGCCAGAGTTCCTGAAGGAGGCGATGGGAGAGAAGCAACATTCAGAGAGATAATGGCAGAGTATTTTCCAAAACGGAAAGTTGCCAAACTTCAGATTCAAGAAGGCAAACAATTCCCAAGCAGAATAAATAAATAGAAACCTACAGTTAAAGCCGTAAGGGAACATTGTGGGTTGACAGCTGTATCTTCAGCACCTAGAACAGTGCTGGAAACCAGCCAGTGCTTTATACGAGAGGTAGAATGAATGAATGAGTGAGTGAAAACTGCAGAACACCAAAGACAGAAATTAAGATCCCAAAAGCAGCCAGATAGAAAAGAGAGTGTCCTAAAAGGAATGACAATTACTGGCAGCTGATGTCTCAGCAGCAACGACAGAAGTCAGAAGACAGTGGGATGGTATCTTGAAAGTTTTGAGAAAAATAATTGTCAACCTAAAATTGTGTACCAGTGAGTTATCTTTCAGAAACTAGAGTGAAATAAAGACATTAGGAAGAATGACAATAGAGTTCATCACCTATAGATCTTCAATACAGAAACGTCTAAAGAATATTTCGGTGGAACAGGGAAATTTTTCCAGAAAGATCTGTATGCACAAAGGAAATAGTCAACATGCAGTTTAGTCTCCAAGACAATAATAATATATAAATCAGGAGAAGCTGACCAGAGACAAAGTGTTCTAAAGGCCCTTTTTTTGTCTGAAAAGAGGGTAAATACTGGATTAGCTTTAGGTTTTGTTAAGTATACCTAATAAAATATCTTGGATAACCACTGAAAGAACAGATAAGGGCTGCATAGTTTCCAAGCCAGAGGTAGAAAAAAAATCCCGAGGAAAAAGAAAATCGTGATCAATTCTAAAAAATGCAAGAAAGGAGAAAAAAATTTGACCATTAGCAAGCACAAAAATAAGATGGTTAAAATATGTCAAAATTATGCACCTGTAAATGAATTAAATTCTAGTTGAAATACAGGATAGTCAGATTTTTCAAAGTTCCAGCTACATTGTGTTTACAAGTGACATACCTAGAAGTATGGACACAGGAGGGCTAAATGTAAAAGGATGAAAAAGTTATGCCAGGCAAATAAGGACCAAAATAGAGCTGGGGTAGCTAAATTAATATCCCACAATTTGACTTTAAGGCAAAGAGTATTACTAGAGATAAAAGAGGATCAGAACCTAAATAACAAAAGGTTCCATCCACCAGGTGTGGGAGGAGATAGCAGACACAAACTTAAGAAGGATGCAGTAATCACTCTCTCCTTCAAGAACTGCTTAGGAGTTTAAAAGGGTCTTTGGCATCTATTTGTTAAACATCTGGCCCTCAAATCAACCCTGGGAGGTAGGTGTTACCACCCTCCTTTTACAGAAGAGACGCCTTAGGTTCAGAAAGGTTAGGGACTTACCTAAGGTCACACAGCAGCAGAACAATCTTGATCACAGGTCTTCGGACTCCTCCTGGCCCGGGGCTCTTTCCTCTCCCAGCAGGTGCTTAGAAAGGAGCAAGCATACAGTCCGGGCAGGGAAGGGAAGGGCACAGCAGGGCTCGGTGGGGAACAGCGTAGGCAAAGGCTTGGCAGGGGAAAATGCAGGGACGTTGGCAGCTTTGAGTGTGATTGGGCCAGGCTCAGGGCAGGACGAGGAGTGGCTAGGGTGGCTTCCATGCACCCCAGGGGCGACCCGAAGGCCAGGAGAGTTGCGCCTGTATTGCGCGCGCACGAAGTCTGCACCAGGCCGCATGCCTTGCCAGCGGATTTGCGGTGCCTGGGCCGAACCCGTTTGCAGAGGACCGCGTGCGCAGCCCTGACGCCGGAGGCCACGCCCGCGGGGCGGGACCGGAGCGGGGCTGCTCTGCTCGCTGACATTCCACTCCCACCCCCCACCTGCGCGGGTCGTTAGCGGTCCCAACCCAAACTTCCCTCCAGGTTCAACCTAGAGTGGGTGCGGGCGGACCCGAGGAGGACCGACGCACGTGAGGGCAGGAAACTGACCGCAAGCTCTTTTGGTGGGGACAGGCGGGAGGCTCTGAGTGTCCGCAAGGGGACAAGGATGCGGGAGGAGCGGCGAGGGCGGCAGGCGGAGGGAGGGGTGAGAGGCAGGGAGAGGGACAGACGAGCGCCGGCGTGGGGGCGGTGTAGGAAGGGATCCTGTGGATTAGCTGCCTCAAATCAGCTTTGGCAAGAGGTGGGGGAGGGCTGGTCCTGCTTGGGAGCCCGCGCAGGGGAGCCAGCCCTGGTTGTGCCTCTGAGGCCCGAGGCTGGGCAGGCAGCCTTTCCAAGCTCCGGTTTCCTCATCTGTGAAGCAGAGAGCCCAAGTCTCGGGGCTGCGGTGCAGATGAAATGACAGTGCCTGCTGAAGGCTGCAGGGTGCTTAGCGTGGTTCAGTCATTCATTTATTAATCACATGTGGTCATGAGCCCCTACTGTGTGCCATGCCCTAGTCTATGTGCTGCAGATACGCACGGAAAAAAGGGACAAACAGCCTGCCCTTGTGTGGCTCATAGGCCCCCTCAGGGAGAAACACACTCCTTTCTTCGCGACGCCAGGTGGCGGTAGTAAGTGCCACAGGGAAATAATGCAGGACCCGCAGGGAGCTGCAGGTGGCGAGAGAGAGCACGGCAGGGGAGGGTGGCTGTGGCCTTGGAGGCAGGACTTGAAGGCCTGAGGGAGAGGGCAGAGAGGTCCAGCAGAGGGAACAGCAGTGCAAAGGCCCTGTGGTGGGGGCGTGCGTGGCCTGTTGGGGGAACAGCCATGAGGCTGGTGTGTTGAGCAGAGTGAGCCAGGGGAGAGGAGGCAGGACAGGCTGGGAAGGTAGCTGGAGCCGGAGAGTGAATGCTTTAGACTGTGTGGGCCTTAAGGTCTCTGTTCCAACCATTCAGCTCTACCTTGGTAGCCAGGAAGCTGGCAATCCATGAACCAGTGGGCGTGGCTTCCTTCCAACATAACTTTATTTATGTAACAGGCCACTGGCCCAGGCCTTAGCGTGGCAGCCTTGGGCCTGGAAGGCTCACAGGGACATTGAGTGGGTTGGGGAGCCTCTGGGGCATTTGGGCTGAGGCAGGGCCTGGTCTGATTTAAGCACTCACAGAATCAGCCTGGCTATTGGGTGTGGGGACAAGGGCAGAATCAGGGAGACCAGCTGGGAGGTTGGACGTGATGGTGGCTTGGCCCATGGAGGTGGGACAGAGGCAGAGCAGAGGTCAGATTCTGGCTGCCATGGGAAGGTAGAGCACTTGGGATTAGCTGCTGGTAGGAGGAAGAGGGCGTCAGGTGACTCCAAGATTTTCGTCTGAGCCCCCAGAAGCCTGGTGCTGCCTTCATGGAGAAGGGGGCATCCGTGGAGATGGGAAAGAGCTGGTCTGCGGGCGGGCAGGGAGTCCAGCTTTGGACATACTGACACTGCAACGCCCATTAGACATGTGGGCGGGCTTGTGGAGGAGGCGCAGACCTGCCCTGTCAGACCTGTCTGCAGCAGCTGAGGGGTCTGCAGGGAGGGGGAGGCGGCATCCTGGGGTTCCCTGGAAGGCAGCTCTATGGGGTGGGTCGCATAGGGGGAGGTGGGGGAGGAAATGGCATTTGGGGGGGATGAGGGTGAGAAATGGCTTGGGACCTGGAGGCTCAAGAGGGATGTTTTGGGAGGAGGTTGTTTTGTTTTTTTGAGATGGCAGCAATAACCGGCTGCTTCTGTGCTGATTGTGACTGTTCAGTAGAGGTGTGGGACGAGTTGAGGATGGGGGCCCTGCCTAAGGGGGCTGACATCTGGGCCGGTGCCTGGCCCCCAAGCTGTGCCCTGGGGCTGTGGGGGCCATGATGGCCCCGGGTGCTGCCCGTGGGCAGCTGAGACAGGAAAGCACCCGGAGAAGCTGGGAGGGGACCACAGCTGGTTGGTCCCCAGCGGGGGAGCCCACAGGCACATGTGCTGAGGGGCGTGGCCGGGAGGAGGTGGCAGAGGTTTGAGGACAGAGGAGAGAATGGGAAGCAGTACCTAGGAGAGAGGGGACCAGAGTCTGATTCTTGAGCGTCCTCGAGAATCAGGCGGGTGGGGATCAGGGACAGTGTTTGGTGCAGGTGTGAGGTTGCCTCGAGCCACTGTCACCTGCTGGATATGGGCGAGGGGGGCTCTGCCTTCACCAGCCTTGCAGTTTCACCGAGCAAGTGTGGCAAGGACAGGGAGAGCTCGAAGGGGATGATTATAATTCTTGATCCTGAAGCTGCCGAAGGAGGGAGAGAGACGTCCAGGGCACAAGGGACAGCTGGAGGGTGGTGGGGCCAGAGGGTTGGGGTGTCACGGGGGAGGCCTGCTGGCATTGGGGCAGTGGAGGGCGTGAGCCAGAGAGAGAGCGTGGACTCTGAAACTGAATTGGTGGAGGGGGCAGTTAGTTCAGTGACAAAGTCCGGGGGAGACCATGGGAGCAGGTGGCTGAGGTCAGGTGAACAGCAAGACTGGGGGAGGGGAGCAGGGTGGGGGCTCCGAGGGCCAGGCGTCCTTGGGGACTCCTTGTGGATGGTGACATCACACACAATTTAGGTGGGCGTGTCTTGGAGAAAGTGACAGGAACCAAGAACTGAGCATGCTCAGGAATGGAGGCTCCACCCAGACATCCCTCAGTGCAGACAGCTTGAAGCCAGCAGTGTTTCCGAGAGGGGGAGGGAGAGTGGTCTGGAAGTGGCAACAGGAAGCAGAGAGAGCCCCACCCCTCTGCCAGGGTCTGCCCTCCCAGAGAGCAGCCGGGGCAGTGGTGTCCACATGGTGGCAATGGGTATCTGTTGGTGTTAGAAAGAGCAGGCACAGGAAGACACCAGCAGATTACATGGAAAGGGGGAAGATATGTGGGGCAGGAGAAGAGCCCCCAAGAGGCCTGGGACAGCGTCGGCTGGGCGGAGGACAGCCAGGGTGCTGTTGAAGGCTGGGGGTGGGGACCAGAGCCAGGCCAGGGCTGGGTGGGAGCCAGGGCAGCCCGTCCTCTCCCCACAGAGCCCATGTCATCAAACAAGCCCGACTACTGAGCGTGGCGTAGACCAAGGACACTGCCTTGGAGCCCATGGAGCTACCCCCGGACACCAGCCACAAAGAGAATGTGCCTCCAAGGGCTGGGGCACCCCTGAAGACAGGCAAGAGGCTTAATGGGCCTGGGTGGGCCCCTGCGGGCATCGGGCCAGAGCCCCTGTCCCAGACCTCGATGATTTTAAAGATTTGCCACCCACAGGCAGCTACTTGCAGGACGAAGTCTTTCCAGGCTAGGGCCTGAGGGAGGGGTCTCAGGCGGTGGCGTGGGCAAGTCAGGTCAGGAAGAAGGGGCTCAGGACTGGGCCCGACTGGTGTCCCTGGCCGAGATGCGGCTCTCGTAGGCCAGTCTGTGCCGAGGGGGTGGGCTGGGGGCCTCCCTGCTCAGACTCTCAGGGCTGTAAGAGCTGGTCCAGCCAAGGGTGGGAGCAGCCCAAGAACAAATTCAGATTCTGATTCATATCCCTGTTTCCTCGTGTTCTAGCTGTGTGACCATGGGGCAAGTTGCTTAACCTCTCTGAGCTTTAGTTCCTATCCACAAAAAAGCGGCAACTTTCAGGGTCCACTCCACCTGCCAGGCCCAGGGCCGAGAGCCTCCTGGGTACCTCCTCCATCCCCACGAGGACTCTGGGGCTGTGGAGTGGCCTTGGGGGCTGAGGGGAGCCTCCAAGCCCCACCTCCGTGTGCCCCAGAGCAGCTCACTGTCGGCTGATTGCTCTGTGGGATCTCACTTTCACCCCAGCCTGCCCACCCCTTCTCCTCTGTGCTCTGGCTGGAAGTCAAGGAGTCAGCCTTGATTCTTTCTTTCCTTTACCCGCCTCTTCCGAGAGCCTGTTGTCTCTACCTCCTAAGTTTGTCTAAACCTTCTCTCTGCCCACCTGCCACCTGATGCCTGGGATCCCCTCAACAGCCTCCTAAATACCTCCCTGCTTCCCTGTGTCCCCCGTCACCTGCCTCCAAGACCCCCAGGAGCACCCATCGGTCCACTCTGGAGACAGAGCTGGCAGCAGACCCCTGGAGTCCTGGCTCCCTCTTCCTGGGGCCCTTTCCCTGCCCAGCTCTGAGGCCAGACACCCCACCTGTCCTTCTTGAGCACTGACCACTGAGTCTTCCCCCAGGGCATGACTGTCTCTCCTTTCTTTAGAGCCACAGAGATTCCGGAGCAGCCTGGGCGTTGACCTGGGCATTGGATGTGACCAGTGGGTGCCCAAGAGGGGAAGGCCTGCCACCACACCCTCCCCAGGGGTAGCGCTGCACCAGGAGCCCTGCGGGGTCCAGACCAACCTTACCAGCCCGGGTCCCCGCCTGGGCCTAGTCCTGAAGGACAGCATGGGCCCACTGGCTAATTCAAGCTTCTGGCAACAGAGTAACCTGCAGCCCGCAGCTGGGAGGCCCCGGAGCAAGGCCCGAGAGTTTGCCCAGCAGAGTAACCTGAGCATAAGCGAGATCACCAGCCCCTGCCTCTGGCCGGAGCCTCGGGAAAGCTTCAGGCCCCACATGCTGCCCTGGGGAAGTCCCCTACCCCAAGGGCCACTGGCTCACCCATCCCGCAATCTGATGCAGTCCAGGCTGCTGGCCACAGACACCCACAGCCTGGACTTCAGGCCCGCTGCAGGCTTTGCCCCTCTCCATGGGCACACACAGCCAGGCCCCAGGTCCTGGCATGGCCTGGGGAACTGCATCTCCAAGCTTGAGGGGGAACCCCTCACCCTGGAGGACCTGGCTGTTCCTGCCCAGAGCCAGGCCCGAGCCCCATCCCACATTGCCATCCACCAGCTATTGGCCTCCGTACGACGCCTGGAGCAGGAGACGACCCATCTCAAGTGCAGGGTGTCCCAGGGGTCCCCAGGTGCTGTGCAGCGGGCCCCCTGGCCCAGCAGTGGCCAGGCGCCCCAGCCCAGCCAGTCTGTTCTTATCTCCTGGCACAAGAGGAGGAAGAGACACCCCCAAGGCCACAGGGAAACTGCAGATTTCCTCGAGACTCTGGGGGATCAGGCTGGTCTCTCAAAGTCTTGGATACACAGCAAGCCAGTGTCGCCGGAGACCACTTTGGGGATGCTGCCTGGAGATCTTGACCCTGAGCAGGGGCCCCTTCCTGCCCACGCACTACGGCCCAGGGAGGACTGCTCCCCAGGGCCTGTGTGTGGCAAGGTGCAGAGGGGCCGCCCCCATCTTCCTCAAGGGGTGAGCAGCAGGGAGGCCACACCCTGCTCCTCAGCCTTCTCTAACACAGCCCGGGGGGGCCTACCTAGACGGGAAGGAGAGGAGGGGGCCCCAAGGGAGCTGGCCAGCAGGGAGGAGGAGAGGACTGCTTCCTGTCTGCCAGACACAGCCCCAGCCAGGAGCACCCCGCAGGTAGAGGCCAGAGGAGGGTGGGGCGGGGGGAGCCCTTTCCCTCCTGCTCCTCGGCATGAGAACTGTGTCACGTCCTCTTGCTTTCCCAGAACGAGGCCCCAAACATTGTGGCTCTGGAATCCAAGGCAGCCCGGTGAGGTCATGGCTGGGTGGGGGGTGGATGTGGGGGTGGGGGACACGCTCCCGGGACAGCGCCTCTCCCATTGCCTGGGCTGTCCGTGCTGGGGAATGAGGAAAGCCTCCTGGCTCCAGCGACAAGAATGTGGGCTGCTGCTCCTGGGTTCGGGGCACTGGGAACCCTAACCTGAGGCTGCCCTGGACTCTTGTCGGTCAGATGGGGTGTTCTCCTGCCTCCAGGGCCTTTCTTGTCTGGGATTTCCAAGCCTAGCCTCCAGTAAGAGGGAAGTCCACCCTGCTGCGGCATGGCATGTCGCCCTCGTGATTGCTGGAAAGGTGCATGGGCAGTGCCCAGCCACCAGCTGCTCTCTGGGGGTGGAAGGGCCGGGTCCACGCCCTGATCAGCCCTGGTCTATGCCCAGCCGGCAGCTGCTATCCAGATGTTTCAGAGCCTGGAGGCACTTGGCGCAGAGACGGCGGGCCATGGCAGCAGCCGTGGCACTGGGCCGCCGGCAGCTGCTGCGAAAGGGCCTTCAGGCTCTGCGCTGGGCCCTGTGGCTCCGGGAGGCCCGGATGGAGGCAGCCTGGGGACGACACACAAAGGCCCTGCTGGCCCGGAGCTTCCGAGAGGTCAGGGGTCTCCAGGTTGGCCCAGGGGAGGTGTGAAGCCCCGGTGTGTCGGGGACGAGGCTCTGTCTACTGAGAGGGCACCCACTGGGCACAGGTGGCACCTCATGAATGATCAGCGTAAAGCATGTAGTTACAAGTCCAGACACCTGAACTGTCCTGCCTCCACCACTTTCTAGCTGTGTGACCTTGGGCAAGTTAGTTAACCTCTCTGTGCCTCAGTCTTTTTATCTGTAAACTGATAGTACATACCTCTCAGGGTTGCTGTGAGATTAAATTAATAGCTATAAGGGACTCAGAACCCTGCCTAGCATCTAGCAAGCATTCTACCATATAAGTGGTTGGTATTTTTTATTAGCGATTTGCCAGCCAAGACCGAAAGGGTGCGTCCATGTTCTTCTCTCCTTGGGAAAAGGGTGCTCTGGGAGGCCCAGCCCCAGGTTTTCTTTCCAAAGGAAAGCCCTGCCTCTAGGGATCCATTTCTCCATTCATTCATTCCTTCATTCCCAAAGAGGCAGGGTAGTTCAGTTAAGACCACAGGCTTTGGAACCTGAGGGCTCTTTGACTCCTGTCCCCATCCCTGCCTGGTGCTCTCTCGGGAGGCACGTTTGAGGCCGACATCCCCTTCCCCCTTCTCTCCTGACCCAGTGGAGAAACCTGGCTCTGCAGCGGGAGCAGGGGAAGCATCCCATCCAGGCTGAGTCAGGACTCCCACCCTCCAGCGGGGGCCAGGGCCAGGGCCCCTCCTTGGGAAGAAAGGCAGTGGCGGACCCCACCCAGAGGAGCAGGTAGGCTGGGACACACCAGGTGGTCAGCGTGGCTTGGGCATCTGGTGTCCTTCCCTCCCCTCCTCCCTACCTTGCTGTCCCCACTTCCCCTCCCCCATGAGAGAATGGGATGCAGCAAGTAGACACGGACAAAGACTTATGCGAAAGGTGTCCATCGTGGTGACGTTTATAATTGTAAGAACTTTGAAACAGCCTGAATGCTCGACAGTGAGTGAGGATGTTAGGCATTGACCACGTAATGAACAATGGAGCAGCCATTCAATAGGATGTTCAGAAGACTTTCAAACAATTCCTTCCCACTCTTTTTCCCCTTTATTTTTCTTTTCAGCATTTTTATTGGTCTTATTTCCAATCATAACAGTAATGCATGCTTGATTTGAAAAAACATTAAAGGCCGGGCAGGGGCTCACGCCTGTAATCCTAGCACTCTGGGAGGCTGAGGCAGAAGGATCGCTCAAGGTCAGGAGTTCGAAACCAGCCTGAGCAAGAGCAAGATCCCATTTCTACTAAAAATAGAAAAAAAAATTAGCTCAGCAACTAAAAAAGGTAGAAAAAATTAGCCAGGCATGATGGCACACACCTGTAGTCCCAGCTACTTGGGAGGCTGAGGCAGGAGGATCTCTTGAGCCCAAGAGTTTGAGGTTGTTGTGAGCTACGATGATGCCACTGCACTCTAGCCAGGGTGACAGAGCAAGACTCTGTCTCAAAAAAAAAAAAAAGGTCAAAATAATCCCAGCACTTTGGACTTTGGGAGGCCAAGGTTGGAGGATTGCTTGAGGCTAGGAGTTTGAGGCCAGCCTGGGCAACATAGTGAGACCCCATCTCTACAAAAAACAAGAAAAATTAGCCTGCGTAGTGGCCCGCACCTGTAGTCCCAGCTACTTAGGAAGCTGAGGCAGGAGGATAGCTTGAGCCCAGGGGCTTGAGGCTGCAGTGAGCTATGATGGTGCCCCTGCACCTGGGCTAGATAGAGCGAGACCCTCTCTCTAAAAAAACAAAACGAAAGAAAAAGGTAGAAATAGTGTTTATCTCCATTGATTATTTTCTTTTTCATTTCCCCAGTTTCCCACTTCAGCAGTGTATTGTTTTCATTCTTATTTTTAAATTGAACAAATGTATTGAAACAATTATTTAAATGATATGTTAAAAAATACATGTTGTAAAAAAAGTCCGAACAGTATTGAAGACAATAAAGCAAAGCAGAACCACCACCCCCCGATTAGCTTTTATAATCAGGGATAAAATGAACTGTCTGGAAGTGGGGGCTCAGCACCCCGCTCCCAAGGGCAGACGGCACTGCCTGGTGCAGGATGGACAGGCGGGGACCACGCGCCCTCCCTCAACCCAGCTTGGGTTTCTCTCCGGCAGCTTCACCCTTAGCCCAGGGAGTCCGAGGGAGGAGGAGAGAACCCAGCACATTCCCTCGCACCCTCGGCAGAGACCAGACGGCGAAGACAGGAAAGTCGGGACACTGCAGGCCTTGCGGCAACTGGCTGGTAAGGGATGTTTGCTGGGGAGAGGGTGGGGAGAGAGATGGAGGCAGGCCAGGCGGGGCCTGAGCCCCCACACCGGGTGGGGGAACCCAGAGTGAATGAGCATTTCAGCAACTTCCCAGACACAACCTCCACAAGGATCCATTTTACTGTGCCCATTTTAAAAACTGTGCCCATTTTACTGATGGGGAACTGAGGCACAGAGAAGTTAACTGATCAGCTTGAGGACACACAGCACGAGTGTGCCCATCTACATTTGGGTGACACTGACACTGATACAGGCCCACACCAGAGGCTTGAGTGTTGGAACTAGATGTCACTTACTCAGGCACCAGAGATGAGGAGGTCCAGGGGTGGGTGTGACTGGAGCCCCAGGTGTCGTAGCCCCTCCTGGCTCCGATTCTCCCGTTTGCGCGGTCTCTCTCTCTCCTCCCTCTCTCCGCAGTCTTCCTCCTGTGGTGCCATCAGAAGGAACAGGCCAGGCAGGATGGGGGGTTCCCAGGGGAGGCCACCAAGGCCATGCAGAAGACCTGGAGGACAGGGAGACCTGCCCAGGCCTGGCATTGTCATGCTGCCCATGCAGCCCGTGTGGACTCCCAGCAGCAGAGAGCCTGGCTGTGCAGGTAGGGAACCCCTTCCCTTCAAGTCAGCTCCTGACCTCTAGTATTGAGAGACGGAGCTTCCAAATAAGAAATGAATGCGGCTGCCGTTGTGCGGGCAGGCCTGAGACATGCTGGCCCGCCCCGGGTGGGATTTGGCCATAGCACAGGTTAGAGCCGGCCTCCCACCTCCTCACACCACAGTCGGGGACCCGTGGCCGGTGGGGGAACAGACGAGAAACGAGTGGTCACAGGCTGAATTAAGAGTTGTGGCAGGAAAGTTGTGGAAACAACCCAAGTGCCCATCAATACACGAGTGGATTAATAAAATGTGGTATATGTATACCATGGAGTACTATTCAGCCTTAAGAAGCAACGGAGATATAGCACCTCTTGTATTTTCCTGGATGGAGCTGAAACCCGTTCTACTAAGTGAAATATCTCAAGAATGGATGGACAGGCACCACATGTACTCACCAGCCAATTGGTATTAGCTGATCAACACCTAAGTGGACACACAGGAACAACATTTATCGGGTGTCGAGCAGACGGGAGGGGGGAGGAGGGGATGGGTATATACATACATAATGAGTGCGATGTGCACTGTCTGGGGGATGGTCAGGCTTGAGGCTCTGACTGGAGGGGGGAGGGGATCAAGGGCAATGTACGTAACCTTAACATTTGTAACCCCATAATATGCTGCAATAAAAAAAAAAAAGAGTTGTGGCAGGGCTGGGCACGGTGGCTCACGCCTGTAATCCTAGCACTCTGGGAGGCCAGGGCGGGAGGATCGCTTAAGGTCAGGAGTTCGAAACCAGCCTGAGCAAGAACGAGACCTCGTCTCTACTAAAAATAGAAAGAAATTAATTGGCCAACTAAAAATACATAGAAAAAATTAGCCGGGCATGGTGGTGCATGCCTGTAGTCCCAACTACTTGGGAGGCTGAGGCAGGAAGATCACTTGAGCCCAGGAGTTTGAGGTTGCTGTGAGC